>CABHPP010125899.1:0-25581 GCA_902168425.1 Peromyscus attwateri | reverse complement strand
GTGTGTGTGTGTGTGTGTGTGTGTGTGTGTGTGTGTGTGTGTGTGTGAATGTGGGCTTGTATGAAATAATGAAAAATTTTTTTTTTGTTTTCCTGGACTAACTCACAGAGATCCGCCAGGCTCTGCCTCCTGAGTCTGGGATTAAAGGCGTGTGCCACTACCGCCCAGCTCAAATAAAGAATTTTAAATGTGTCTTAAAGCAACTGTCTGCAATTCTTAGGACACAAAATGGACTCTCTCTACTCTTCCTTTGAAATCTTGAAAAAGAAAAAAAAAGAATAGAGAACTGGTTTACCTTCTTAGGCTTTCTGAGAAGCAAAAGGACACACATGTTTTTTAAAATTTTTAAAGGACATGAAAATATTTTAAAAGATTTTCAAATTTGAAAAATTAATTTGCTTTTAAATTCTAGAAGAATTTCATTTAAAGTGCTAAAGTTGATTTTGTGATGAGTATTGAACTTTACTTTAGTCAGATTTAGTATGGGTGCTGGATAATTCTATGTCAACTTGACACAGGCTAGAGTCATGTGAGAAGAGGGAACACCAGTTGAGAAAATGCCTCCATAAGATCCGGCTGTCTGTCTCAACAAATGAAGCTGGCATAACTTGATATTCACATGTAGAAGAATGGAAATAGATCTATAAATATCTCCCTGCACAGAACTCAAATCCAAGTGGATCAAAGACCTCAACATAAATCAAGTTACGCTGAATTAACAGAAGAGAAAGTGGGAAGTAGCCTTGAATGCATTGGCACAGGAGACAACACCCTGAATATAACACAGGTAGCACAGATACTGAGATGGACAATTAATAAATGGGACATCCTCTGTTTAGTTCTATAGCCCATTTCTTAATTGGACTGTTGGGCATTTTGATGTCTAATTTCTTGAGTTCTTTATATATTCTGGATATCAGTCCTCTGTCAGATGTGGGGTTGGTGAAGACCTTTTCCCATTCTGTAGGCTGTCGATTTGCCTTGTTGACCATATCCTTTGCTCTACAAAAGCTTCTCAGTTTCAAGAGGTCCCATTGATTGATTGTTTCTCTCAGTGTCTGAGCTACTGGTGTTATATTTAGGAAGTGATCTCCTATGCCAATGCATTCAAGACTACTTCCTACTTGCTCTTCTATCAGGTTCAGAGTAGCTGGATTTATGTAGAGGTCTTTGATCCACTTGAACTTAAGTTTTGTGCACGGTGACAGATATGGATCTATTTGCAGCCTTCTACATACTGATATCCAGTTATGCCAGCACCATTTATTGAAGATGCTCTCTTTTTTCCATTGTATAGTTTTGGCTTCTTTGCCAAAAATTATATGTTCATAGGTGTGCGGATTAATGTCAGGGTCTTCAATTCGATTCCATTGTTCCACATGCCGGTTTTTATGCCAGTACCAAGCTGTAGACCACATGAGAATAGGAAGAAGCAGGGTGCTAGAGAGGTCCACAGAAATCCACAAGGATGCCTCCACAATAGACTACTGGCAATGGTCGAGAGACAGCCCGAACTGACCTACTCTGGTCATAGCATGGCCAAACACCCTAATTGTCGTGCTAGAAACCTCATCCAATGACTGAGGGAACCGGATGCAGAGATCCACGCCCAGGCCCCAGGTGGAGCTCCGGGAGTCCAATTGGCGAGAAAGAGGAGGGTTTGTATGAGCGAGAATTGTTGAGACCAAGGTTGGAAAAAGCACAGGGACAAACAGCCAAACAAATGGAAACACATGAACTATGAACCAATGGCTGAGGAGCCCCCAGCTGGATCAGGCCCTTTGGATAAGTGAGACAGTTGATTAGCTTGATCTGTTTGGGAGGCATCCAGGCAGTGGGACCGGGACCTGTCCTCAGTGCATGTGCTGGCTGTTTGGAACCTGGGGCTTATACAGGGACACTTGGCTCAGCCTGGGAGGAGGGGACTGGACATGCCTGGACTGAATCTACCAAGTTGAACATAATCTTCATGGGAGTCTTTGCCATGGAGGAGATGGGATTGGGGGGTGGTGGCAGGAAGGGGGAGAATAAGGGAATCCATGGCTGATATGTAAAATTAAATTAAATTAAAAAAATAAAAATAAATGGAACATCCTGAATCTGAAAAGCTTCTGTAAGGCAAAGCACAAGGTCAATAAGACAAAACAACAGCCTGCAGAATGTGAAATATCTTCACCAACCCCACATCTGACAGAGGGTGATCTCCAAAATATATAAAGAACTCAAGAAACTAGACCTCAAAATACCAAATAATCCAATTTAAAAATGGGGTACAGATCTAAACAGAGAATTCTCAACAGAAGAATCTCAAACGGTCAAGAAACACATAAGGAAATGTTGAACATCCTTAGCCATCAGGGAAATGCCAATCAAAACAACTCTGAGATACCATCTTACACCTCTCAGAATGGCTAAAATCAAAAACACCGATGACAGCCCATATTTGAGAGGTAGGAGTGCAAACTTATACAGCCATTTTGGAAATCAGTTTGAGGGTTTCTCAGAAACATGGGAATCAATCTACCTCAAGACCCAGATATACCGATTTTGGACATATACCCAGAGAAAGCTCAATCATCACACCACACTTGCTCAACTATGTTCATAGAAGCTTTTTTTTTTTTTTGTGAGAGAGCCAAAACCTAGAAACAACCTTGATGCCCCTCAACCAAAGAATGGATAAAGAAAATGTGGTACATTTACACAACAAAGTACTCAACAGTAATAAAGAATGACATCAGGAAATTTGCAGGCAAATGGATGGAACTAGAAAAAAATCATCCTGAGTGAGGTAACCTAGGCCCCCATGGTATGTACTCACTCATAAGTGGATATTAGATGTAAAGCACAGGATAACCAGGCTACAATCCACAGCCCAGGAGAAGCTAGGTAACAAAAAGGACCATAAGAGGGACACATGGATTTCCCTGGGAAGGGGAAATACATGAGATCTCCTGGGTAAACTGGGAGTGGGGGAGGTGGGAAAGAAGAAAAGGGTTGGAGGGATGGGAGCACGAGAGATCAGATTGGTTGAACTGCAATGGCATGGAGGGGAGAGTAATGAAAGAGATCTCTTGATACAGGGGCCATTTGGGAGTTATAGAGAAACCTGGTGCAAGGGAAACTCCCAGAGATCCACAAAGATGACCCCAGCTAAGACACTAGCAATTGTGGAGAGGGAGCCTGAACTGGCCTTCTCCTGTAATCACAGTGGAGACTATCGTAGTTTTCATAAGAGACCCTGCATCCAGTAAATGATAGAAGGAGACACAGAGATCCACAGTCAATGGCCGGGCCAAGATCCAGGAGTCCAGTTGAGGAGAGGGAGGAGGGATTGTATGAGCAGGGGAGGTCAAGATCACGATGAGGAAACCCACAGAGACAACTGAAACAAGCTAGTGGGAGCTCACAGACTCTGGACCAACAGCTAGGGGGCCTTCATGGGACCAACCTAGGCCCTCTGCATGTGGGTGACAGTTGTGCAGCTCTGTCTATGGGGCCCCTAGCAGTGGGATCAGGTGTTCCTGGTGCTTCAGCTGGCTTTTTGGAACATATTCCCCATGCTATGATGCCTTGTGAAGCCTTGATGCAGGGGGAGGAACTAAGTCCTGCCTCAACTTGATATGTAATGCTTTGTTGACTGCTATGGGAGTCTTATCCATTTCTGAATGGAAGAGGAGGGGATGGATGGGAGGTAGGATGGGAGGTGGGGCAGGGCATGGGAAATGAGGAAGGAGGGGAAACTGTGGTTGGTATGAAAAATAAATGAAAAAAAAACAATAACATAAAAGCCTGGGCTGTAGGCAAACCTGAAGAGCATTTTCTTAATTAGTGCTTGATAGGGGAGGGCCCAACTCATTGTGGGTGGAGCCATGCCTGGGCTGGTGGTACTGAGTTCTATAAGAAAGTAGCCTGAGTAAGCCATGAGGAACAATCCAGTAAGCAGCACTCCTCCAGGCCCTCTGCATCAGCTCCTGCCTCCAGGTTCCTACCCTGTTTGAGTTCCAGTCCTGACTTCTTTCAATTATGAACAGTGATATGGAAGGGTAAGGTAAATACACCCCAATTCTTTTTAATCATGTTGTTTCATCAAAGTAATAGTAACCCTAAGACAGTAAGGTTATGTATTAAAACTACAAACTGAAATGACAAGCTACAGAACAGAAAAACATATTTGTAAGTCATCTATACAGTACAGCTTTAATGTTCAGAATAAATAACTGATACAACTCAGGATAAAAAGTGACTGTTCACACTCACAGAAAGTGGGAGCAAGAATTCCCACAAAAATCATTGGGAAATACATTCCCCCCCCACCATGAGATTTCTGGACAGGTGGGTTGAAGAGGCTCCCAGTGTGGAATCTACACAAATACCCTGAGTCAGGGTCACTGTGAGTGATCTTGATGGAGTAAGATTCAGCTTTCTTCTTGCAGACCATATCTTCAACCCAAAGATGTGATTTTGCAAATGGCCACTTTATTCCATGGACCCTGGGAGCTGTCTGAGATCTCTGAGGGTGATAGACTCTCAGCTGGCCCCATCCCTTGTTTATCCACAGATCCAGTGACTAAACCCTCCATCCAAGTCAACAAAACCATAGGCAAAGACCTGGTCTCTGTGTTCCTGAAGTGCCAGTAAAAGGACATTGATAACTCCATTCATTGGTTCTTCAAAGGCCAGAGTCTGAATATCATGAATAGGATGAGACTGACCCAGAACAACAGCACCCTAGAAATAGTCCCTGCCAGGAGGAAGGATTCCGGGGACAATCACTGTGATGTATCCAATCCACTCGGTTCCAAGAGAAGTGACCCCATCCAGCTGGTTGTAATAGGTGAGTGACCTCTGTTCCCCTCTTACTCCATAGTGTTGGGGTGGGGGCAATTTCTTTATCAACAGAGTGCAGAATGGGTAAAAGTCACAAGGAGAAAAACATAGTTCAAGTTACAAATAGAGCCAGCTTGGTGATGGATGCATGTTAATCTCATGATAACACACCAAGCAAGGTGAGCACAGTGCTGCATTCCTTTAACCCCAGAACACAAGAGGCAGAGACAGTTGGATCTCTATGAGTTCCCAACTACCCTGCTCTTTGTAGCCAGTTTCACGTTAGCCAGAGCTACATAGTGAGACTCTGTCTCAAAAGGGAGAGAGCACGAAGCAGGAGGCATAGAAGTACAAGGCCACTCAACTGAATGTACCAGGCTCTGCTGACTCTCCCTGGGAGACCTTGCCTTGGAGGAAGTGGGAATCAGGGGTGGATTGGAGGGGAACACTTGGGGATGGGAGGAGCAGGACAGAGGAATCTGTGTTTGATATATAAAATGAAAAGAAAATCTCTCTATAAAAAAAAAAAGAAATACCAGGCTAGTGGAGATTACATTGTGAAACCCTGTCAATAATAACAATAAATATCCATATAGCAAATACAAATGCAAAGTGATTAAGAGTTTAGTGTCTGAGTCAGAAACAAGTCAACCCTCAGAATGTAGTAAAATAATCATGTTCCTCTACACCCCTGCACATACACATTCAAAACTTCTTTAGATTATTTTCAATACCTAATATGAATACTGCATAGTCACTAGTCTTATTGTGTTGATTGCAGGAACATAATAGGAGGAAACAATACATTTTTCACTGTAGATATACTTTTCCAAGTAGTTTGTTTCCAACAAGATTTAGATCCATAAATATAAAATCCATAGATA
Source organism: Peromyscus attwateri (assembly GCA_902168425.1). NCBI lineage: Eukaryota > Metazoa > Chordata > Mammalia > Rodentia > Cricetidae > Peromyscus > Peromyscus attwateri. The sequence goes on along the minus strand of CABHPP010125899.1, from coordinate 19,867 downwards.
GAAGGGGCCTGTAATGACTTTTTTTTTTACTACATTTGCATATTTACTCATTTTTTGTGCACGTCCCTCACCAATGTGTGGAGTTTAGGGAACAATTTGTGGAAGCCAGTTCTCCATGGACAGGGGATTGAACTTAGGTGGGTGAACCAGCCCTTTATCTGCTAAGCCATTTCACTGGCCCACATTTGTTTGTGCATTTATTTCTGTGTGGCAGTTGGGGGTAGCTACAGCAGACACTCTTCCCAACTGAGCCATCTTGGAGGCCCATTTACTGAGTTTCTTATCCTCCCGCTAACATAGACATCATGACCTCTTTGCACAAGACTCTTTTTTTCTGGTAACCGTTTTTTTTTTCTTTTTTTTTGTGATGTGCAATAGTGTGTGTGTGTGTGTGTGTGTGTGTGTGTGTGTGTGTGTGTGTGTGTATGTGTATGGTTTATGAGACTGGAGAGGTAGCTCAATAGTTAAGAGCCCAAAAGCTCTTCAAAAGGACAGGGGTTCAATTACCAGCACCCACATGACATCTTATTACTGTCTTTAACTGAAGTTCCAAGGAATTCAACATCCTCTTCAGTCCTCCTCATGTGCAAAACATGTGTGTGGTGTAGAGACATATAAGCAGCCAAAAGGCCCATATGATGCATCTGGCATCATAACAAAGACAGCATTTGAAATGCAATTTCAAGATGCTCTCATCCTGTCATTAAAAGTCTGATGACTTTCAGCTCAGATCCATTTTAGGTCTTTGAGCCATGTAGAGTTAATTTGTATATGTTGTTAGGAGAAGGCTTAACTTCATTCTTTTACCTGGATATCACATCTTCCAAACATCCCTTGTTTGACTCATTATTCTTCCAACATTGTGCAGTCTTAGCAGCCTAATCAAAACTCATCTGGTCACAGAGGGTCAGATGGACAGCAAGAAGGCCTTCTAATTTCTGTAACTCAATAGGACAACTCTGTTTCACACCTATTAATTCAAAAGACCCAGCAGAAATGAATGTTTTTTAACAAACATGAAAAGTGACAGATGAAATGCTGGATATGCCAACTGTGCATATCTGACACACATTATAATATATGTGCAAAACTGTGCCCCATAAACACACATATTGATCATATTAACTAATCTTTAATTTAATCATGGCCAGTGTTCATGAGCAATTCTGGGCTTTCCTATTCTATTTCACTGACCTGTATGTCTGCCTTTATGTCAGCAGTAGACTATTTTGATTGTTGCAGCTTTGTACTAAAATTATGAAATCATGTAGGATGTCCTGCAATTTTATTCTTGGTTTTTTTTCAAGATAGTTTAAGGCCAGGTACATATTTGTAATTCATCTATGCGGTACAGCTTTGGTGTTCAGAATAAATAAGTGATACAACTCAGGAAAAAAAGTGATCCGTAGTCATCAGGGAAATGCAAATTAAATCTACTGTGAGATACCAGCTCACCCCAGGTAGATTGGCTATAGTCAAAATAACTGACAACAAATGTTGCAGAGAATGTGGAGAATGAGGAACATATATTAACTACTGCTGGGTGTGTAAATTAATACAGTCATTATATAGAGCTTGTGGAAGTCCCTCAAAACATTAGAAAATACCACACAACTCTGCTATTTTACTGGGCATATACCCAGAGATCCTGTACCCTACCATAGAGATATTGGCACTCATGATTGCTGCTGCTCTATTCAATATAGTAAGGAGATGGAACCAATCTAGAGTCCATCAACAGATGAATGCATAATGCAATTCTAGTGCATATACCAAATGAAATGTTATTCATCCCTAGAGAAAAATGAAATCACAAAATTTACAGGAAAGCGGATAGACTTAGAAAGTATACTGTTAAATGAGATCACCCAACCTCAGGGAAAAAACCACATGTTCTTTCTTGTGTGTGGATCCTAGCCTATATAATGTATGCATGTACACATGTAATTAAATATGCAGAGGTATGGTACAGCGTACCATAGGAAGAGGAACATGAAAGGGTAATTTTAAAGACACAAAATACTCCCTAGTGAGTTCACATACATGCTGTACTTGTGTGGGTCCTCTGAATGCTCCCTCTCTCAATATGGAACACGGTTTTGATGTAACAGGTTTTTAACAAGCAACATCCACATTTAACTCTGTGCTGCCACCTTACTGGGAGCCCAAATTTGAAGTTATGTTTTTCATCTTTTAAATGTCCCTGTACAATGCAGTTCTTGTAAGTACTACCAACTTAGGGTGCATTATTCTTTAAACAAGAAATCCAGCTATAACAATTGCAGTGAGTGAAGGCTTCCAAAGTATGCTTAAATCCATCATAATTGGGGAATTTTTGAAAATTCCCGGGAATGGTGACTTACCACCCCTGAATCTCAAAGACTAACACACCAGGAATTACCAACACTGATAAGTTTGTAGTGTTTGGTTTGTCTTTCATCTTACATTGTAAGTCTAGAATGTGTTATTGTTAGTGAATGAATGTACTTTGCTTTAAAATTTAAAGTCATAATAAAACGATTTTAGAGTTAGCAAAGGACTTGGATATTCCTGCCCTAAACAAGGTATAAAAAAAATCTAATAAAAACACACGGGAAAGGGAGCTCAACATCATCAGTCTTCCTGGAACTGCAGATCAAAATGGCAGTGAGTCTCACCTCAGCTATTCTAGTCTGCAGTAAAAATCTACCTAGATCCTCAAAGGCAGCTGCTCACTGGGACCTTCCTGGGAAACTTGGTACTCGGCTTCATTCCAGCATTTGTAGCTTGGCTACCATCCTTCCAGTAGCCCAAACATGAGATGCAGGTCTCCTCATGAACAACAGGGGATGACAATAATCCACATAATCAACAGGGAAAACTCCTTGAGGTGTGACCCTATCTTGCAGCCTTGTTTCCATCCCAGGTCCAACAGACCTGGAGCTCCCTCACATAATTATTTCCTGTGTCTCTGAGACTCCCACTCTGCAAGGAGACCCTATGTAGTCCCCTCCCTCCTCTCATCATCCATGAGGAAAGACAGGGAGATCACAGGGCAATCACCAAGGAGAGCAAAGGCAACCCAGAAGGTCAGGGAGGGCATGCACAGACCTGAATCACATTCAGCCAGCAAAGGAAGCTGGGGGTTGAGGAGCCTCAATAGTCCCCTCCATAAGAAGTTGGAGCACTGGGTTCTCTTCCTAGGACACACAGGTCACCTCCTCCTGCACACCAGAATATGAATCCCTGAGATAACAGGTATTCCTTCATCAGACACCTGACTGGTGACACTAGTGATGACAGGTCTGGGCCCTCCACAGGCATCACTCAGCTGGACCTTTTCCTGCCCCTAGAGTAGACTGCCACTCTCTGCTGGGAATAAATCCCACCTTCCCTGAGCATTGAGATCACAGGGCAGACTGGGTTCTGCTAGGTTTTGGGGTCTCAAGGAAATACACTCTGGGCTCTAGGAAGTTTAGGGACAAGGCCCGGGGGTGAGCTGCTGGTCTCTCAGGACACAGGACACTTCTCAGCCTTTCAGCTCAAAGTATGTTCTAGAACACTGAACAACAAAGGAATAGAAGGATGGGAGGCAGCACTCACAGAAGAACAGAGCAATGTACACACATAGACTCCACCCCCAGCCCATCTGAGTCCAGGAAGTGCCCTCCTCTGGCAGGAGGCTGAGGTCTGGGAATAAAATCAGAGCAGACACCAGAGGACCCAAGCTTGGAAGCAGCCTGAGAGTCAAACCTCCACTCCAGAGGAAGAGCCTAGCCTACAATAGAGACTATGGAGCTCACCTCAGCCCCTCTCCACAAAGCACATGTCTCCTGTAGAGGACTCTTGCTCACAGGTGAGGAGACATGACTTGGGATTAGAGAGTTGGAGAGCTCATAGCCTGGATGGGGTCTTCTGGGAGAGGGAAAGAGCCTGAGAAATGACATCTGGCTCTGCTTGAAGCCTGAGACCATCAGAAAGCTCACAGTGGATGGAAATTGGGAAGTGGGGAAGAAAAACAAGGTTGTTCCTCATTGTAGATTTATCAGCACTGGCCACTGTATCCTAAAGACTCAAGTTGACAACTCCATCAGGGTGACTCTCCAAGTAAAACTCAATGTGGACGAGTAAACAACATCATTATGTAGGACCCTAAGAAATCTGCAAATACATCCCAGGCTCTGGGGCACTCATTTGCTTACTGATATCTGAGCCTGTTCGAGGTAGAGAGGTTTAAATCAAAATCAAAGTAGTCCTCCTCACAAAGCCCTGTTATTGGGCAGGAAGACAGACCAGCAAAGACATCTAGAAGGTGGGTCCAGGGGTTGACAAGCACTTCAGAAGAAACAGAGCAGGGAAAGGTCAGAAAATGAAGGCACAGAGTCTTTAGAAGAGGAGGTCAGACAAGACATGCCTACACTCACCATAGATTCTGAGTATGAGTAGGGATCTGAGGGAAGTGAGGTGTGAGCTGTGTAGACACTATGAAGCCAGTTTCATACAGTGGAAAGATTCAGGGCTACTTATGAATGGGGGTGATGCTGCTGACCTCCCCTCAACAGGACACATATACCAACGCTGAGAGTTAAACATTCACATTTCAAATTTCTACCAAAAGCAAAGGTCCTAATATTGATAGATTTTTTTCTCTCTTCCCTCTTAGTTTCTCTTTTAACCTGCTGGAACTCTCCCACTGCTGCCCAATACATCACTGTTGAAGCAGTTCCACCCATTGTTGCTGTAGGGAATTACGTTCTTCTAGTTGTCCACGATATGCCAAGGGAGTACTCTTTGTTTTCCTGGTACAAGGAAGTAAACTCTGTGCAGCACTTTATAGCCTCAGTTACTCCTCGGGAGAATTCAACAATAGTTGATCCTGAATTCCGTGATAAAGTAATAATGTACAAAAATGTATCCCTGCTCATCCGGAATGTCAGTAAGAATGATGCAAGAGGCTACAAAGCAAAACTGAAGAATAGAATGTATCGTGATTTTTATTATCCCGTGCATTTTCAAGTATACTGTGAGTAATTCTCTGTAACCTCTGGGTCATGGGTAGAACTAATCCTCCTTCACCTGTAGAGCTGTCATTCCTTGATGACTCTGCGTTATGGTCCCCACATTGTGATACAAACATTTAGTAAAGGACACACAGTGGAGAAAAAGGCAATAAATCAGAATGCCTCACTTGAATCCACCCTCAGAGAAGAGGTGATGAGGTAACTGAGGTCAGGCATGTTAGACTCTTCCCAGGGTCTTAGATGCTCATCATGACCATGGCCTTGAGGAAGACCCTTCAGAACTCAGGCAGGGCCTGGCTGAGGAAACCATGAGAGTCTCACAGAAAGATGACCACCCCCCCAATAGCTTTGCTCAAGAACTCCATGCCAGACTGGACCAGGAATCCTAAAAAGCTTGTAGACTGGGTTGGAATTTGATCTCCTGTTGGAGCTAACAGGGTACAACAATGGATTGGAGACTGGGAGCCTGCTGACAGTCAGCCTCTGAGAGCCATGTCTGAGGTAGGTCACCTGGGCATCTCCTCCTGAGACTCAGTGTGCTCAGCATAGGTGGAGAGGTAGGAAAGGCAATCAGCCAGCTCTTCGGATGGTCTTCTGAGACCTCACAGGAAGGTCAAGAGCCCTAAAGAGATAGAAGAAAAAGTGTACAAATGACAGTTCCTTGCCTCTCGGGGTCCTGCCTAGGGATTATTTCCTGCAGGCAAACACTAATAGACACTGCTTGGTGTAAGGTCAGGTTGTTGTTCACACTTAAGTTTAACTTGCAGGCATGGCAATGATTTTACCATGTGTCCTATTATAGGGAAACTGAGACAGGAAACACAGTCACTGAGTCAGGGTCATACAGGTTGTGGATAGCACAAGATATCTGTTCACAGCCTCATCTCCAGCCTCCCTACCATGGAAATGGTACTAGGTACCTTCACTCTTCTAGATCATTTCGTGGAAACAGGACTTATGGTGATATTTTATTTGTACTGAAATGTGATTTTATTCATATGTTAATAAATAAAGTTGCCTGGGGGTCAGAGCTAATAGCAAGCCATCGCAGAAGCTGGGCGGTTGTGGTGCACACCTTTAATCCCAGCTCTTGGGAGGCAGAACTAGGCGGATCTCTACGTGTTCAAGGATACAGCCAGCATGGAGACACACGCGTTTAATCTCAATACAAACCATAGAAGATCTGGAGGTCTATACAGACAGGCAGTGACAAGGCGGTCATGTGGTTGGGTTTACAACCAATGAGAAGGCAGAACAGAAAGTCTATATAAAGACAAATACAGAGGAAGTAGGTCTCTTGGCTGAAGAGGATAGCTGCAGTGGTGAAGGGTAAAGCTCTTTGCTCTGACCTCTTGGGCTTTCATCTCTGCATTGGCTCTGTGTTTCTTATTTAATAAGATGGTTACTTCTACAAGGACTCCCTGATTCGTGTTGACCAACATCAAACACCTGACAAGAATGGCCCACCTGTGGCCCAGCCAGATCTAAATATCAGCCAGATCCTGAGCTGTTTGAGATCTCTGACAGGCTGTCATGTTTCTCAGGGAGGCTCAATGAGACAACTAATCATGAACTATCTGTAGACAACCCTGAACAGCAAAGGCTTGGAGGGCTCTGATTTACATTCAGCAGGGGAGGTCAGTGCAGCTGGAAGGACTCAAACCTTGTGTCTCAAGGCAGGCAATGGGTCCCTGAGGACCAGGAGATAAAATGAGGTCTCTGATTCAAAGCCTTGAGTCTGACCATCACCAAACACTGCAGCTCAGTTCTCTCATGAGAAAGTCTTTTCTTCTCCCATACACAGCACAGGAGGCCCCATTAACTCTGAGTACTCAGTAACTGCATCTGCCTTTAATTTGCTTCCTGCCTGATTCTTTAAGGATCTGGGTTGGCTGGGAGTTAAGAGACTGTGTCTGGCTGTAAGAGGCCTTTGTAAGATACAAAAGTACCACACAGGGCAATCATCTCTCTGTGGTTAGCACAGCACTGCTACCCAAGCCCAACATCACAACCAACAATTCCAATCCCATGGAAGGTGAGGACTCAGTAGCATTAATGTGTGAGCCTAAGACTCAGAATACAGCATACCTGTGGAGGGTAAATGATCAAAGCCTCTCAGAAGAGGACAGGCTGAAGCTGTCTGAGGACAACAGGACTCTCACTTTACTCAGTGTTGTGAGGACTGCCGCAGGACACTATGAATGTGAACCTGGAACCCAGTGAGGGACTCCCCAAGTGATCCATTCTCTCTGAACATTACCTGTAAGTATTTTCTGTTTCATCCTGGCCCCAACTGCCTAAACACAGAGGGCTAGAGCTACCATAGTTAGTCCCTTGGGTTCATGACACAGACCTACCATACAGATACCTAGGCTGCCAGGGCATCCTTCGCCCAGCCCAAGCATATGTGGACAGGCCCGGTATTGAGGATGAATGGGTTGCAGGGAATTCAGCTTAGAGAGAATCAGGGTGATGGAGACAGGGGACATGTCAGACTCAGTCTCAGTGCACACAAGAGTGTGCAGTGGGGATTTTGTGTGTTGTGCTTGAGTACGATCAGGGCTTGTGCATGCTGAATGAGTACTCTTCTGCTAATCTGTACCCCAGATCTGGGTAGGACCTGCTTAGCTAAGGTTAAACACAGCTCAAAGAGATACTATGGTGTTCTATAGACCAGGATTTCCCCTTCCCTCTGCTGACATCACATGTGATTTTATTCTGTTTGCTTCAGATGGTTCAGATGTCCTGATCATATCCCCCTCAAATATTCATTGCCATTGAAAAACAAACCTCACATCTCCTGCCACACAGATGCTAACCCACCTGCACAGTACTCTTGGTTTGTCAATGGAGAGCTCCAGTCATCCTCCCAAGAGTTCTATATTGCCAACCTCAATACTAATAATAGTGGATCCTATACCTGCCTCGTCAATAACTGTCACTGTCCTTAGTAAGAACACAGTCAAGGACAATACAGTCCTTAGTAAGTGGACCTCTGAAATATCAGCACCAGGTTTGGAGTGGAGTCTTTTCACTTTCTGGGAAGGTACAGTAGCAGTTAATTTCCAGCCCATATCTATGGGAACAAGCAAAACTCAGTCTTCCTCCAAGCTCCATCCCTATGTCTAATGGCCTCCTGGTTCTCTGATTTCTGGCTGAGAGGGATGGAGTTTGCAATGTGAAGAGGAGGTTCTCCCAGCCTTGGAAAGCCTTTGGTTGTGTGAGGGACTTTCCATGTTTGGAGAGACTCAAGGTCAAGATTTCTTTCTGTGCCTAACACAAGCTTTCCTGTCCATTCCTTTTTCATTTTATGACCTCCATGACCTACAAGGAACACTCAGGACTTTCAACTGTGCTCACATTCTTATTCTCCAAATTGGAGGAGAATATTCCCCACAGAGGGGGACTAGACCTCTGCTCACACGTCTGCTCCTGTCTCATGGGTGGGGTGGCTGGCTCATCTCTGACTCCATGGGATGGGAAGAGTGGGTGGAGAAGGTGTCTGGGGGCCCTGTTCTGAGTCAAGGTGAACCATGTCACTGACAGTTGATGTTCTTTTGCTTACTCTTCTCAAGGTTCAAAAAACAAATGTCAGCTGAGTGTGGTGGCACAAACCTTGATGTCAGCACTGAGGAGAGAGAGGCAGGTAGATAGTGTGAGTTTGAGTTCAGCCTGGTCTACATAGCAAGTTCCAAGCAACCTAGGACTGTATTGTGAGACCCTGTCTGAAAAATTATCAGTACTGAGGATTAGAGTGGCAGACTGTGGTCAGCACTGTGACTATTCACTTCTCTGTAGTTTTTAATCCATATCCATGGGGCAGGAAATACATTTTTTTGTACAAACAGAAATTCTTCAGGTAGGGATTTCTCCCAGTCCTGAGGTATAGTCTTTAACACCTTTAAGATTAGCTGGGCCATCTTAACCCCATGACAAATTATTTAATTAAAAACAAACAGAAGGCTATTTCATAAAAGAGGGACCTGACTGTTCACACTCACAGAAAGTGGGAGCAAGAATTCCCACAAAAATCATTGGGAAATGCATTCCCCCCCCACCATGAGATTTCTGGACAGGTGGGTTGAAGAGGCTCCCAGTGTGGAATCTACACAAATACCCTGAGTCAGGGTCACTGTGAGTGATCTTGATGGAGTAAGATTTAGCTTTCTTCTTGCAGACCATATCTTCAACCCAAAGATGTGATCTTGCAAAGGGCCACTTCATTCTATGGACACTGGGAGCTGTCTGAGATCTCTGAAGGTTGTGGACTCTCAGCTGGCCCCATCCCTTGTTTATCCATAGATCCAGTGACTACACCCTCCATCCAAGTCAACAAAACCATAGGCAAAGACCTGGTCTCTGTGTTCCTAAATTGCCCTACAATTGACATTGATAACTCCATCAGTTGGTTCTTCAGAGGCCAGAGTCTGAGGATCACCAATAGGATGACACTGAGGCAGAACAACAGAACCCTTGAAATAGTCCCTGCCAGGAGGAAGGATTCCGGTGACTATGAGTGTGAGGTATCCAATCCACTCGGTTCCAAGAGGAGTGACCCCATCCATCTGGATGTAATAGGTGAGTGACCTCTGTTCCCCTCTTAATCCATAGTGTTGGGGGTGGCAGTTTCTTTATCAACAGAGTGCAGAATGGATCAAAGTCACAGAGAGGAAAACATGGTTCCAGTTACAAATAGAGCCTGCTTGCTGATGGAGGCATGTTAATCTCATGATAACACACCAAGCAAGGTGAGCACAGAGCTGCATGCCTTTAACCCCAGCACACCAGAGGCAGAGACAGTTGGATCTCTATGAGTTCCCAACCACCCTGGTCTTTGTAACCAGTTTGAGGTTAGCCAGAGCAACATAGTGAGACTCTGTCTCAAAAGAGAGAGAGCACGAAGCAGGAGCATAGAAGTACAAGGCCACTCAACTGAATGTACCAGGCTCTGCTGACTCCCCATGGGAGACCTTGCCTTGGAGGAAGTGGAATTCAGGGGTGGATTGGAGGGGAATGCTTGGGGGGCAGACAGGGGAATCTGTGGCTGGTATGTAAAATGAATGGAAAATCTCTCTATAAAAAAAGAAATACAAGGCCAGCCCAGATTACATTGTGAAACCCTGTTAGTAATAACAATAAATGTCAATATAGCAAATACACATGCAAAGTGATTAAGAGTTTAGTATCTGAGTCAAACACACAGTCAACCCTCAGAAAGTAGTAAAATATTCATGTTACTCTACACCCCCCCACACACATTTAAAACTTCTTTGGATTATTTCCAATGCCTAATATGAAAATGGCATAGACACTAGTCTTATTGTGTTGAGTACAGGAGCATGATAGGAGAAAACAATGCATTTTTCACTGTAGATATACTTTTTCCAGGTAGTTTGTTTCCAAGAAGATTTTGATCCATAAATATAAAATCCATAGATAGAAAGGACCTGTATTAAGTTTCTTACTACGTTTGCATATTTGTTCATTTTGTGTGCATGTCCCACACCAACGTGTGGAGTTAGGGGACAATTTGTGGGAGCCAGTTCTCCAGGGACAGGGGATTGAACTCAGGTAGGTGAACCAGCCCTTTATCTGCTAAGCCATTTCACTGGCCCACCTTTGTTTGTGCATTTATTTCTGTGTGGCAGTTGGGGGTAGCTACAGCAGGCACTCTTCCCAACGGAGCCATCTTGGTGGCCCATTTACTGAGTTTCTTATCCTCATGCTGACATTGACAGCATGACCTCCTTGCACAAGACTCTTTTTTCTGGTAACCGTTTTTTTTTTTTTTTTGTGATGTGCAATAGTGTGTGTGTGTGCGTGTGTGTGTGTGTGTGTGTGTGTGTGTGTGTGTGTGTGTGTGTGTGTGTGTGTGTGTGTGTGTGTGTGTGTGTGTGTGTGTGTGGTTTATGTCAATGGAGAGATAGCTCAATAGTTAAGAGCCCAAAAGCTCTTCCAAAGGACAGGGGTTCAATTACCAGCACCCACATAGCAACTTATTACTGTCTTTAACTGAAGTTCCAAGGAATTCAACATCCTCTTCTGTTCTCCTCACGTATAAAATATGCGTGTGGTGTAGAGACATATAAGCAGCCAAAATGCCCATATGATGCATCTGGCATCATAACAAAGACAGCATTTGAAATCCAATTTCAAGATGCTTTCATCCTGTCATTAAAAGTCTGATGACTTTCAGCTCAGATCCATTTTAGGTCTTTGATCCATGTAGAGTTAATTTGTATAAATTGTTAGGTGAAGGCTTAACTTCATTCTTTTACCTGGATATCACATCTTCCAAACATCCCTTGTTTGACTGATTATTCTTCCAACATTGTGCAGTCTTAGCAGCCTAATCAAAACTCATCTGGTCACAGAGGATCAGGTGGACAGCAAGAATGCCTTCCAAGTTCTGTAACTCAATAGGACAACTCTGTTTGACACCTATTAATTCAAAAGAGCCAGCAGATATGAATGTTTTTAACAAACATGAAAAGTGACATGAAATGCTGTTTATGCCCACTGTTCAGAAAAGACACACATTATAATATATATACAAAACTGTGCCCCATAAACACACACACTGATCATATCAACTAATCTTTAATTTAATCATGGCCAGTGAGCATGAGCAGTTCTGGGCTTTCTGATTCTATTTCACTGATCTCTATGTCTGCCTTTATGTCAGCAGTAGACTATTTTGATGGTTGCAGCTTTGTACTAAAATTTTGAAATCATGTAGGATGTCCTGCAATTTTATTCTTGTTTTTTTTTTCAAGATACTTTTATGGCCAGGTATGGTGGTGTTGCCTCTAACCCCAGCTCTTGGGAGCAGAGATAGGTGGATCTCTGGGAGTTTGAGGCCAGCTTGATCTATATAGTGAGTTTCAGGACAGCTAGAATGGACTTTTCTATTTCTGTGCAAAAAAAAAGTCGCCGGGCGGTGGTGGCGCACGCCTTTAATCCCAGCACTCGGGAAGCAGAGCCAGGAGGATCCCTGTGAGTTCGAGGCCAGCCTGGACTACCAAGTGAGTTCCAGGAAAGGCGCAAAGCTACACACAGAAACCCTGTCTCGAAAAACCAAAATAAATAAATAAATAAATAAAAATAAAAATAAAAAAAGTCTTTCAGGCAAGCTGGCTCATGCCTGTAAATCCAGCCACTCAAGAAGTTGAGGCAAGAGTATCAAGATCTAAAACTGCCTACCATACCACAGCCAATTCAAGGTCAGCCTGATTAATTTAGTGGCATCCTGTTTCTAAATAAAAATTAGAAAGAAGAGCTTAGAGTATAACTCAGTGGTAGAGCATTGCTTACCATGCACAAAGCCCTGGGTTCAATCCCAGTACTGCAGAACAACAGTGATAATGAGATTAAGTCTTCCAACCCATCAACCCCAATGGCTGTCATTTCTTGTCTTCTTTCAACATCTCTTATTTGGGAGTTTGCTGAGTGCAAGGCTTTTCTCTTCTTGGTGAAGTTAATTCTAAGTATTTTATTCTTTTTGGTGCTTTCATAAATAAATACTTCCTGCATTTCCTTTCCAATTGTTCACTGTTAACGCTTGGGCTATTGCTCAAGGGCAGAACACTTGCTGGGCATGAAATAGGAACTAGGTTCAAGTTCCACTACTGTCAGGAAAAAACGAAAATCAAATTGTTCATAGTCAGCAGTAGTATACAGAAATACAACTCACTTGGGCATGTTCATTTCATTAGCCAACCAATTTACTAGTTTTGCTCATTTAGTTCTGAGAACTTTCTGTAGAATGTTCAGGATTTTCTATGAACAATTTCCTGTCATCTACAGACATCTTTAGCACCTCATAATTGGGCACCTTCATTTCATTGTCTAGCCTAATAGCTCTGTGTAGCACTCCTAAGAGTCTCCTGAACAGAAGTGGTCACAGCAGCATCCTGTGTTCTTCCTGATCTTAGAAAGAAAGCTGTCAGTCTCCCCACTGAATATGATGTTGGCTGTGGGTTTCCATGTGTGGCCTTTGTTACACTAATCTGGACTTCTATCCAGTTTCAATGTTTTTAATTTCAAAGTCTGTGAAATTTTGTCAATTTTTTGTTAATCCAATCTTATTGGTTATACAGCTATTCAATTTTTTTTCTTTCACAATTCTACCTCTAAAGAATCCAGGTTTGTAGGAATTTGTCCATTGCATCTAGGCCACTCAAGAGTTAGCATATAACTACTGAGTGCTCTTAAAATTCTTCATAATCTTGAGAATGGATGGTGAGGTCTCAAATTGTATTAATATCCATCTCCTTTTTTTAAAGTTAATCTGGGAAAAGGTTGCTAATGATGTTAATCATTTTTGAAGAACCAACTTTTGGTGCATCAGCTTTATTGCAGTTACTCTACTCTCTGTTTTGTTTATCTTCATCCTCATCTTTAGTTTTCTCCTTCCACTAGGATGGGGGATCTTTTAGGGGAGCAAGATTCTCATTATATAACCCAGACTTGCCTCAAAATCACAATCCTCCTGCCTCAGCCTCTGATGCTAGGATGCTAGGTTATATCCCATCCTCACCTGCCTCATAGTAGTTTTTAAAGACTTAATGTAATAATTCAGTAACATTTTTTTTTGGCAAAATACCATACACACAGGAAGAAAAAATGTTGCTGCAATTATTCCTACAGCTAGTATTAGCCTTGAAGCCAGGTAGCCAGGTCTATCTCTGATTAACCATACAGATTTAAGTAATTTTTGAAAACCACTTTCAGCTCCAGTTTTTCATCATCCGCATAGAAATAATTTCTATGTGACAGACTCATCATATAGATGAAACCAGATACTAATACTGGGCCAGCCACATCATAAATACCATACCACCTTGGTCAACATTAGCATTAATAATCACTCTTGAGCAGACTGGTGTGGTTTGAGCCCCAATGGTTAGAACAAGAAGTAACATTGTGAGTACAGCATTGATACATAAGGGGTTTGGGGAGACACATGTTATCCAAAAGGTGAAGCCACAGTAACATGTCTACTAAATAAAAAGGGAGAGAAAAAAGGAGGGGGGGTCTGATGCATAATTTCTAAACCTGGTAATTTACTAGTTTTCATCCTTCAGGATGTGACCATGATGGACTAAGACAAGCGAGGTATTATTGGAGGGATATACTTGTGAAGGTGAGCCTGAGATAGCCCTCAGGACACATGCAGATATGATCTCTGTACATGCAGTGAAGGAGGCATGATGCAGATTGCAGAGCAGTTCCAACAGAGTTTCTGCAAGTTTGAGGCTAAGTTCTCCACAGTAACCAAGCAGAGGGGAATGGGGTCTCACAGGGTCTGCTTTGCTTTCCTACCCCACTGCAGAAACCATGGTCTCTGTAGAGGAGCTGGTATATTGAGAGTCAATAGCTTGGGCCTTCTGTCACTTAGATCACAGCCACAAGAGACCACTTATTCATGGCTGCCACAACTGAGACTCTGAGAATAAGATGGAAACACTGGATATTCAACATACAAAATTTCAGTTGCCCTGTCTAACATTCCCACCGCTTCACATGATTGCCTTGATGAAATTGATGGAATTCAAGGATTGGACGAAAAAGGGAGAACTGTAGATATAACCAACCGTTTTATTAAATAAGAAACACAGAACCAATGCAAGGAAGAAAGCCAAGAGGTCAGAGCTAAGAGCTAAAACCTTACCCTTCCTCCTGCGGTGGTCCTAACTCTCCAAACCAGAGCTACTTCCTGTGTTGAAGTCTTTATAGAGAGTTTCTGTTCTGCCTTCTCCTTGGTTGTGAACCCAACCAGATGACCGCCTCATCACGGCCTGTCTGTATAGACCTCCAGGTTTTCTATGATTGGTATTGAGATTAAAGGCATGTGTATCCAATACTGGCTGTATCCCTGAACACACAGAGACTTACCTTGCTCTGCCTACCAAGTGCTGGGATTACAAGCGTACACCACCACTGCCCTGCTTTCCTATGGCTTGCTAATAGCTCTGACCCCCAGGCAACTTTATTTATTAACATACAAACAACATTTTAGTACAAAAGAAAATATCACCATATTTCCCCTTTTCTATTTTAATAAAAAGAAAAAAGGAAAAAGCTTATAACTAACATAAGAAAAAGTATATACAAAAGTACAATAACTATATACAATATATACAAGTAATAAATACCTAAACAATGTCTAGTCCATTTGTATTTGACAAATTCAGAGAAAATAATTCCATTATCTATCCTATTTTGGTAAGTCCAAAATGTTCCTGATTCACTTTCTATTCTAACTAGTCTTCAACTATAACTAACTAATCTTCAACTCCCTCAGAGACCCAAGAAGGAAATAATATTAGCTAACAAAAACAAAAACAGGAAGTACATGCAAGCAACTTCCAAAAAATTGTGAGTTGACAGAAACAGTCAGCTGCCTGGACAGTCATCTGAGGTTTCTCCGAAGTGTTGGAGCATCATCTTCAGCCTATAGGCTTAGCGTATCTGACAGACTCATTTGTGAAGTAGGATGTACACAAAGTCAACAGTTCAACCTCACATTGGGTGAAAGCAGTCCATGTACCAGAAACACCTGAATTCCACTAGTGTCATGTCATGATTCAGGATTTTAAATTCTGGAAATTGTTGATGTTTTTTGAATTCAGCTGTCCATTCTTCTTGGCTATGTGTATATGTGGCTTCATCTCAGCATCCCGTTCTTCTCCACATCCCTCTATTAAATGCCATTCTACTATTGAGAGGCATGAGCTTAATTACTCTTCAAGTATAACTGTTTCAGCTGCTGTCCCATTGCACATCAGAAGCCATCGGCCCACTGCCTGTTAAGCTGCCTTTGAAGAAAAGGGCACTGTACCTTTTCTGTATTGCGAAGGCCACTTCAGGGATGGTGCCATATTGTCCTGGCCTCAGAAGATGCCTTTTGATAAAGCCATAACCACACTTGTTTTGGCAAGAATCAGTAGTCCTTTGTTTCGTTTCCTGTCTGTCCTGTTTGTCAGCAGTTGATTCGAGGATACTTTGTTGTCCGGTGGCTAACTTTTGCCACAATTAAAGTTAACTGCAATTGCAGTTTTTTCAATGCCCATATTCTCTCTGAAGTAGATTGGTACTGCCAGGAGCCAACATGTCTCATAGTCATGACAATAAAGAAAAATTTTCTAAGTTATTAAAACATTCTAAATGCCATATTCTGTAGATCTCTGAAGGGTTTGAAGGTGACCTGTCTATCTAAAATGTATCTGCTCAATCTTGAAAACATACCTAATATGACTACAAGTTCTACTATAATGTCTAATACTAACTTTCATTTCTTTATATCATCCTAATAGTTAGTAATAATAACATTCAAGGATCAGAAAATTGTATTACATTGTTAATGAACATTACATTGAATATTATATTCAATAATGAATATTGAATAATGAATAATGAATATTACATTGTTAAATGAACGGTATAAGTACAATTAGAAATATACATATAGCATTTTCTAACAATATCAATTTCAATATATATAATTTGTATACAATATAAAACAATCCAATCCAATGTAAAGCATTTACATTTTTCTTTTTTTTTTAAACAAGAACCTTAAATCTAATCTCATTTGCTTATCCCTTTTCCTAACCCTTGACAACAACTTGTAACCAACCCCCCTAATCAATGAAAATTATCCCAGACCCAAAACCCATTAAAAGACCAAAAAAAAATCATCCGCCCCACACCACCTCTTTGGGAATGTGGGCGTCGTATTCTTGAAATTGCTTCCTGCTGGGTGTGGGTGAAGGTATCTTTATCCTGAAAAGAAAAATTTTAGGTTAATTATCAAATTCTAGGAAAGCTATCTATATCCTTCGTTATCCAGTCTGTGTATAATGCCAAAGTTCAGGGTTTATCTCAAATCCTTATTCAAGTAGTCTTTGAGACTGGATCATCTCAGCTAGCTCTCTCAAAATTGCTCTGAGCATTTTGTAGTTCAAAGCTGATCTGTAGATGATGTTTGTCAGCTTAGTGATGTTATTATTGTCCACGTGGAATTGTTGTTGTTGTGGGGCCTCATCTTCTTCCTGGAGACTTCAGTTGATGCTAGTCCTGGCTGTGAATTCCTGCAGAAGACTGATAAGAGACTCGAACACAAAGACATATATATGCAGCTAATTGAAGCCTTTTTTCTTTCTAGAATTAGTTAGTACTCTATATGACCATTCATATCTTAACAAAGTTTAAAATGTATATATATATATTAATCTTGTAAATTTTGATATAAAATTCATACTTTAAGAAAAGTTTAAAGAATCAGAATAGAATCAAAGAGTTGAGATTAGTAATAGAATAGTCCCTTAATTAATTTGGCTTTTCTCCTGTCCCATAGCAGAAGATGGCTCTTTTCTTCTGGCATGATACAGAGAGTTTGCATTTTCCTTTTAACAACATGCTTGAGTTTAAAGAAGGAGAGAGCCATTCTCCAACTCCAAAGTCAGCTTTAAATTTTAATTGAACTGGGACTACAAGAAGACCAATAGTGTTAAATCTTTAAGAAAAGCAGAAACAAACATTTAGGAAGACAGAAATTTTTTTAGATGATATACCCATACGCCATTTCACTCTGTTTCTTGGGATAGACGATTTGTTCCTTTTCTTCAGTCGTCTCATTTGTCCAGTGTTCTTCAGTTTCCTTAGCCTTCATTCTCCTAAAAGGCAAAACCAAAAACCTTTCCCCAAGGTTTTTTGGGGCTGTTCCTTTTTGACAAGTTATTATCTGATTAAATGTAAAGGCATGTGTTAATGGTATAAGTTAGTTTAAATTGGATGTTCATGCTACTTGATGAACTATCACCTCCTCTAATTAAGAGAGCTCTCTTGTTCAAATCGAACCTTTATCAATTTTGATGGTACCCACAGCTTATCTTCTCCTATAGAAACATAAGCAAAACCTCGTCCCCAATGTAACACATACCCTGGTTTCCATTCTGTGGTCAGCATATCCTTAAAGTATATAGGCTGATTTAATTCTGTAGTTTTTTCTATTATCCAATGTCTCTCTGCAGCTGTTGTTCCTTTCTCATTGGCATTGAGAAAATTTAAAGTTAATAGAGCATTATGTAGTCTATTTCTGGGGGGTTTTGTTACCCCTTTCTGTTTATTTAGCATATCCTTTAGAGTTCTGTTTGATCTTTCTATAACTGCTTGACATGTAGGATTATGTGGTATACCTGCAGCATGTTTTATATTGTAATAAGCAAAAAACTGCTTCATTTTAACAGAGACATATGATGGAGCATTGTCAGTTTTGATTTGTGCAGGTATACCCATAATGGCCATAACTTCTATCAAATGAGTGATTACAGAATCAGCTTTTTCAGAACTCAAAGCAGTTGCCCATTGAAATCCTGAATAAGTATCGATGGTGTGGTGTACATATTTCAATTTTCCAAATTCTGCAAAGTGAAACACGTCCATCTGCCAGATTTCATTCCTCTGAGTACCCTTTGGGTTACATCCTGCTGGTAATGGCGTCTGATTGTAGAAGGAACAAGTAGGACATTTCTTTACTATTTCTTTGGCTTGTTGCCAGGTTATGGAAAAATCCTTTTTTAAATCTTTACTATTGACATGATGTTTTTTTATGAAATTCTGAGGCCTCCAGCACATTTCCTATCAATAATTTATCAATCTCATCATTGCCTTGTGCTAGAGAGCCTGGCAGACCAGTATAGGATTGGATGTGAGTTATATATAAAGGATGACTCCTTTTCCTGATTGTATCTTGTAATTGAATGAATAGTGAAGTTAATTCTGAAGCATCAGGGATAAATTCTGCAGTCTCAATATGTAATACTACTCTTTCAGCACACTGAGAGTCAGTTACTATGTTGAGAGGTTCTGAAAAATCCATTAATACCAACAGAATAGCATACAATTCTGATTTTTGAACTGAATCATAAGGACTTTGAACCACTTTCCTTAAATTTTCTGATTTGTAACCTGCCTTTCCCTGTTTGTTGGCATCTGTATAAAATGTACAAACTCCAGATATGGGTTTTTTCCACACAATTCGAGGCAAGATCCAGTCAGCTCTCTTTATAAGATCAATTCTATTGCTTTTGGGGTATTTGCTGTTAATTTCTCCCAAAAAATTACTGTAAGCCTTTTGCCAAGTTTCACTTTCTATCCATAATTTTTCAATGTCCTCCTTAGTTAAAGGTACGACAATGTTTGCTGGGTCTATTCCTGCTAACTGACAAAGTCTCAATTTTCCTTTCCAAATCAAGTCAGAGATTTTTTCCACATAAGTTTTTAATTTTTTATTTGGTTTATTTGGTAAAAATATTCATTCCAATATAGTATCTTCCCTTTGCATTAATAATCCTGTTGGAGAATGTCTAGAAAGTAAAATAACCAAAATGCAATCCAGCTTTGGATCAATACGATCTACGTGCCCTTCATGTACTTTCTTTTCTACCAAGGCTAATATCCGCTTCAGGTGATAATTCTCTTGGACTATTTAAGTCCTTGTAACCTTCTAAGGTTTTGAACAGATTATTTAGTTAATCATTTTTTTCCCCAACAATAGTTCTTAGATGAGAAATGTCTCCAAATAATCTTTGAAAGTCATTAAGAGTCTGTATTGCACCTTTTGGGGTCTAATTTTTTGTAGCTCTATATTATATCCTAAATAATTAATAGAATCTCCTCTTTGTATCTTTTCAGGAGCAATTTGTAATCCCCAGCAAGGCATGGGGATTTCTTTACTTCTTCAAACATTCTTTCTAAAGTATCTGCATTTGAGTCAGCTAATAAAATATCATCCATATAATGATAAATTATAGATTTAGGAAATTTTTTACGTACCACTTCCAATGGCTGTTGTACAAAAT
>CABHPP010125897.1:10383-27836 GCA_902168425.1 Peromyscus attwateri | reverse complement strand
TTGTGGTTTGTGTGTGGGTGTTTGTGTGTGAGTGTGTGGTGTGTGTGTGTGTGTGTGTGTGTGTGTGTGTGTGTGTGTGTGTGTTTAGACACTGGGTTCCTTTCAAAGTTACTTTCCACTTCCCTTTTTGAGAAAAGGTCTTCCACTAAATTTGAAGTTTCGACTCAACTAGACAGATTGGTAAGTCAGCTCCAAGGACCTCTCTTTCTCTGTCTCCCAAGCACTAGGGTTCTTTGCACATGCTGGCATGCCTGGAGTTTTGCTTAGGTACTAGGGATCAGAACTCATTTGCTCATATTCACATGCTTATGAAGCAAGCACTTTACCGAATTAGTTATCTCCCAGCCCAAATTACTGACTTTTATTTAATCCCTTAAAGCAGGACTGCATCCATGTTTTCTGCTTTGATTTTGTTTCTAAATCTATCCACTTGGTAAATATGTAACTGGCCTCCTATTATTAATCTGTGTTTCAGTAGATGCTTCCTGGAAAATACAAACAACAAAATAGATTATTTTAACTCATAGAGAACTCTTTTTAAACAGAGAATATTAGAAGGCTGCAAAAATCAGCACCAAATGATTTTATTATATATAAATATGCACTGAGTATTTGCTCTGAAACACAAATATTACTGTAGATGCTTATGTAGAATATGAAAGCTTGAAATAAGGTTACATAATGAAAGCTAGAAATAAGATTACATAATATTTAATCAGAGTTAATTGCTATTTTTAGCACTGTAGCATTTATTGGATTACTTTTTACTTAACAACTTTCTATGACTCTCAGATTAACATTTGGTTAGACAGTGCTACTGAGAACTGTGTAGTAGAAAGTAAAAGAAGCAATTATATTTTTCAAAATGATTTATTTGTGTGTGTGTATATTTGTGTGTTTATTTGACTGAGTGTTTATGTGCACTTGGGTTGGTGCCCACAGAAACCAGAAGAGGGTGCCAGACCTTTTGGGGCTGAAGTCACAGATACTGTGAAATGCCCCATGTGGGTGCTGGGCACTGGAATCAGATGATTATGCAAGAGTAGTCAGGATTCAACAGCTCACATGCTTCAAGAAGCAATTCTTAATTTTCAATAATACTGGAGTTTTGATTTTTTATTTTAATGTGTGTGTGTTCATGTGTGCTTGGTAAGTATAAAATGAGCAACTAACTGAAGTCTTTCTGTGTTGCAAATGCATTCAGTGATGATAAAGAATGGAGTTGTGGCTCTTCAGAGAAAGTTCTCAAAATCTAAGCAGAAGAGCCTTATATCATCTGATTTTAATAATGAACAGGGCTGTATTTGGACAACTATTTAGGCAGAGGAAATAGCACAAGGAAACTCACAGAGGTGATGTGATATCCATACCAGGAAACTGTCAGGGTCTACTAGAAATCCTATAAAAGACCACCAGTCACATATGCAATCAACAAAAGCATTTTATAAAAAAAAAATTCCAGCATGATGGGGTCAAACCATCTGACAAAGTTGCAATTGGAGACCCTGAGAGAAGGTTGTAGGCTCCTTTTTAAACAGGATTAGGGGAATTCCAGCAAGAGTTAAGTGTACTTAAAGTGAGTGGGTATAGGCTCTTACTGGTAAAGGAAATAATTTTATGATTGGCTCATGACATCTGGTCAGTAACTATGGTTGCAGTGTCAGGGGTCTATTGGACTGAAAATGGAAAGATCAGTTCCTGATTATGGCTGAGTAGGATATTAATTGACTACCAGACTGGAGATACCTCCAGGAGGTATGGTTGAAACCAGATATGAGTCAACATTAGATGGTGGGGTAGTATGGGACAGAGGTCTTAGCAAACTGGCACCTGGGAAAGGACAAAAAACAGAAACAAAAAACAACTGACCTTGCTAAGTTCAGTCCTGTTATAAGAGTGGACCACTGTTTCAGAAACAAGAACAGTCACAGGAGCTTGAAAGGTTGATGGGAGCCAAAGAATTCAACAATTGATAAAGTATATTGAATTCATTCTAGACAGAGGTCATTAGGCCAGCAGCCACCATCAGGTACACAGACACAGGAACAGGATGGCACATATGGGCTGCAAACACAGGTAGCACACTGGTCAAATGGTTATAGTAACCCAGGCCTAGAGACAAACATACACAGACATGCTGGTGAAAGCAAAGATTCAGGCTATTGACCTCCAAACCACATTTACACAAAAATCACACCAACTTCACACTCTGCCAAAAATATAAATCTAACTGTTTGCATCACTGTTTGTTCTCAGGTTCCTGTATATCCAGTGTTAGTCATTTCATGCTGACTCATACCCCATAGCCACATCCATGCTATGTTGACTAAACATAAATTGGCTCCTCTGGCCTTTTGTTTCTTACAGGTAGGATGTAGAGTGACCTCAGGCTGATGATGGTGATTTTATAGGTAAAGTAACAGAAATTCAAGAGTCTCCTTTCTTAAATTCTAACTGTGTTTTAAAATGTCTGCTGAAGACTTCTATGATGCTATGGCACAATATCCCTTCAGCCACAATACTTGTATGTTATTAGAAAATTTAATAATTGGTTAAATAAACTTTTGAGTAATTAATGCTGTTATGTGTAATTAACACAAATCTCCTGGACCAACACATGCAAATATAATAACTAGTGATGAGTGAGTGGTATTGCTCTGTATGCTATAAATGTGTTGCTCTGATTAGCTGAAAATAAAATGCTGATTGGCCAGTAGTAGCCAGGCAGCAAGTATAGGCAGGATAAGCATACAAGGAGAATTCTGGGAAGAGGAAGACTGAGTCAGGAGACCCCAGCCCACCGCCCAGGGAGCAGCATGTAATGGCACGCAGGAAAGCCACGGAAAATGTGGCGACATATTTATTAACAGAAATGGGCTGAGTTTAAGTGTAAGAGCTAGTCAGTGGTAAGCTTGAGCTAATGGCTGAGCAGTTTTAATTAATATAAGCTTCTGTGTGTATTCACTTGGGTCTGAGCAGCTATGGGACTGCAAGGTCACGGGAGCCAGGCAGGACCAGGAAAACTTCAGCTACAAACTAGACAGTACAATTTTTGTGGTGAGGGGTGATCTCCTCTTTTCAAGGTTAGCCTTGGATATAATTGTATCCAAAGATGACCTTTAAGTTCTGATCTTCCTGCTTGCACAGTGCAGTTGTTGGAAGTGCAGGCATGTGCCACTACACATGGTTTATGTGCTGCTAGGCTTCATGCATGCTTGGAAGCATGTTACTACCCAAGGTACATTTCTATCTCTAGTCAAGAACATTTATATCTGCATTTCCTCTTCCTACTTGGAGGGAATAGACAAGTGTCTAAGAATTGATCACATAATAATTGTAACTATCAGGAAGTGTTGGCTTATCTTTTTTTGTGGGACTATCAGGAAGTGTAAGTGTAAAATGATGATTGGTCCACAAACAAAATAGGCATGTTTACAAGAAAAGGGTATTTGAAAAATAACTCAAAAATGATAAGTGATTTGTAATACATAAAACAACTTAAAGTGTTATTGACTTAGAATAATAAAACTGTGATCTCATTTACAATGATAAAGAGTTATTGATTTGAGAGAAATAAACATAGTAGGTCCTTGCTCATGTGCTGCTGTTATAAAAAATAGTATGATAAACTGTTCAAGAAAGCCAATTGTGGAGTATTGAGATGATTCAGGTAGTAAAGGCACTAGGCACCAAAGCTGACAATCTGAGATGGATCTCCCAGACACGTGTGGTAGAAAGAAAAAGCTGGCTCTAAGAAGTTGTCCTCTGACCACCACATGTGCCCCATGGCATGTACACACACACACACATACACACACACACACACACACACACACACACACACACACACACACAGAGATCATTTAATGAGAAAATATTTGCTAGCTCTGCACTTTAACCTCTGGCAAATAATCATGAAAAAATAATGAAAAATACAAGTCAAGTGAAAGTTAATGTCTACATGGCATTCAAAGATGAGACAGATATATTAAGGATAGTATGTTCCTTAAATATATTTCCTTATAGTATAGAATAAATTAAAGCAGAAGTATCATGTCATGTTTTTCATATTTTCTATGTGCTAGGAATCATGACAAATATTCTATGTATTTTATCACTTGATAGCTTCACTAGTTCTGTGAGATTTGTTATTCAGGCTACTGTTGTCAAATAAGAAATCTGAAATTTCATCTACTTCAAGTTTGTCCAAGGCCAGGTACACAGTGTGTGTAAAAGATTCAGACTCCACTGCTCTGTCCCAAGGACGTGTTCTTTGAAGTAGCTCCTGACAGCACACAGGAAGTGCTTTCACTTCATAAGACTTTCTTATGTACTCAGCAATGCAGGATGATGGGAAATCTACCAAGAGGTCCACAGAAGCACAGAATGGAAAGGGTACTGAATGTTCACACCCTTAGCTTGGGGTTGGGATTGCGGGTGACTCCCCCCACTTTCTGTATTTTATTTTCTCAACAGTAACACCTATTTTTAAGAGAACAGTTTAAATGTTTTTGTTAAACTTAACATTTTACAATCTCTTTACTCATTTCAACCAAATAAACTTGTTCATGCTGACCCATCAGAACCAAAGATGTGCTTTCCACTTCATCTTTCTGATATTTTTGAGTAACTTTATGTGCAGTTACCCACAAACTCTTTCTTTTCTGATTGCCCATCCCTGCCATAAAGGCCTAAACTTAGCCAATGTCAAAAAAGAAAAAAAATCAACAACAATAAGAAACCTCATTTCTGATTGTCTCCTGCAGCCAACGGTCTTTTGCAGCTTTATACTATGAAAAGATTAATTCATTTTCAGAACTATTGGCTCAGAATAGGAGAGGCTTTAGATTCTCAAGATCCTAGGCCCAGAGTCCCGCCTCCAGATTCTGTTTTATGGCTAAAGCCATTCAAGGTCATGGGATTAAATACTACTGGAGAAAAATTGATAGTGCCAGAGGATGGGAAATATATTATATTTTTAATTATGTGTGGAACAGGAAAGGATTGCCCTTTGCTGACTCTCTGTATATTTGTTTGTATCTTTTCTCCCCTCTGCAACAAGGTCATCTCTAAAAAGTGATGAAAGTAGATGTAATGAATTCTCTTGGAGAAAAGTGTAGTAGAAATAAACAAAAAACTTTTGACCATGTAAAGGATTATTTGCCTTTATTTATTTATTTGTTTATTATTTATTTATTTATTTATTTATTTATTTATTTATTATTTCTCTAAAATGTTCAGAGAAAACAATGGTTTTGTGTATGTTGGGGCAGTGCACGAAGAGACACAAACACAAAGCTTTACATCAGTTTCTTCTCTCACTGCAGTGACAAAATCCCCAGCAAAAGCAGCTCAAGGAATGAAGGCTTTGTTTTAGTTCACAATGAGGAAGGCGTGTTAGTAGGAGTGTGAGGTGGCTGACATGGTATCCACAGTCAGGAAGCAAAGAGAAATGGATGCTGGTGTTCAGACCTTTGCTCTTTGTTGTTTACTCCAGAACCCTAGCCCATGAAATAGTGTGTCCACCTTTACAATGGGTCTTCATACCTCAACTTACCTAACTAAAAAACTGTTCCAGAGAATATCCAGAGATTTATTTCTAAGATGATCCTAGGTACTGTTGAGTTGACAATCAATGTAAATAACTATGGGCTCTAAAAATGTAAGTATTTTAAAGATGAGCAGAACATTATGTGCTCTGCAAGTCTCTAAAATCTTGAAGCAATACTTTAGTGCAGGCTGCCATGAATCTGAAAGAAAACCTGTGGCAGGTTGAATGTAATCAGCCCCAAAAGACTTATAGAGAGTGTCACTATTAGGAGGTATGACATTGTTGAAGGAAGCGTGTCATGTGGAGGCAGGCTCTGAGGTCTTCTATGTTCAAGTTCCTCTCATTGTCTCAGTTCACTTCTTGTTGCCTGTACAAGATGTAGAACTCTTAGCTACCTCTCCAACACCATGTCTGTCTGCATGCCTCCATGTCCCACTGTAGCAGGGTCTTTGCTGTTGTTCCCTTTGGGGGTGGGGGCCAAGTAGGCACAGAGTCAAACCACACAGACTCCGGGAGAATGTCGAAACAACAAGCTCCGTTTATTCAGGAAGAGGCAAGCATTATATACCCTCCACCCCACCCTTGGGGGAGGTCTGATGAATATGCATCAGCTGGTGTGACATGGCTGCCTCTCATTGGTCCAGGTTATCTCCAGATCATGTTTCAGCTGCTGTTGCTAAGACCATCAGGCAGACCCAGGCTGGCTCTCAGAAAGTATCTTTTTTACTTGTTTGGGCCGTCTGGCCCTCAAGCCTGTTAGGGATGAGTCATCCCACATCCCACCATGATGATAATGGAATGAATCTCTGAACTGTAGGGCACCTAATTAAATATTTTCCTTTATAAGAGTGTTTGTGGTCATGGTGTCTCTTTGCAGCAATGGAAACCCTAACTAAGAAAGAAGTTGGTACCAGGTACTGAAGTATTGCTGTGAAAGGCCAGACCATACTTTTGTTTGAAGGAATATGGACCTTAGGACTGTGGATTAGAAAAGTATTTAAATGCTTTAAGTATTTAATGCCTAATGGACCATACTAGTAGAAGCATGGAAGACAGTGGTACTGAGTGTGATTTGTAGCTGGGGCTTTTCTGTGTCCCAGCCTGCCAGTGGTTGGGAAAAATCTCTCCCACTCATGTCCTCCAAGTAAAAACACAGAGGCTTATAACTGCATGACCATGGCTCAAGCTTTTTGCAAGCTAGCTCTTATATCTTAAATTGGCCCATAACTATTAATCTATGTATCGCCACATGTTCTGTGGCTTTAACTGAGTCCCATTACATGTTGCTCCTGGGACAGTTCGCTGGTCTCCTTAGCCTTCTTCCTGTCTCTCTCTTTGAATTTCCCGCCTACCTCTAAGCTGCCTTGCCATAGGCCAAATGGCTCTATTTATCAAACAATCAGAGCAACCCATATTCGCAGCATGCAGAAAGATATTCCCCCATCAGTGATTTGAACTGTAGGTTACTGGGTCAAGAGATTCCAGAGGAGAAGAATGTTAGTATGTGTATTTAGAGACTAATCCAGTGATATTTTGGTGAAGAATGTGGCTGCTTTTGCCCTTGTCCAAAAAGTCTTCCTGAGGCTAAAATGAAGAGTTTTGTATTAATTTCCTAGCAGCAGAAATCTCAAAACATTCTAGTATAGACTCTGTCATGGGGTTATTACTGTAACTCTAATGAAGACTTATAATGAAAAGTAGCAAGGAAAACACAAAATGTAAAATTTGAGAAGAAAAGGAGCATCACAAAGTGGAATGGAGCTAAGTCCAGTGTTCAAGGAGATAAACAGATTAAGAAAAGGAATAAAGGTACTGGTGACTTCAGTGCAAGATCCCACCCAGCTAAGTTTCTATCTTGTAAAAAGGAATTAAAGAAAAGTTTAGAACTGGTTGTGATGGTGCATGATTTTAATCCCAGCACTTGGAGGGTAGAGACTGGCAGATCTATGACTTTGAGGCTAGCCTGGACTACAGAGCAAGTTTCAGGACAGCCAACGTTAAGCAGCGAAGGAAACTATGAAAAACAAAAAACTGGCGAAGATGTAACTGAATGAGGGGGCCATGTTCCAGCCCAGCAAGAAGCAGAATTTGGCAGCTTCAGCTGGGTTCTATCTTTATAGTCAAGGATAGAAGAAAGGCATTATGGAACCTTCCTCTGTGACTGAGGAAAGCTGCTGAGGCCAGACATGTGTCAGGGGTTTCCCTGAGTGGAGGCCCATAGAGGCTATTTTGTGAAGCTGTGAAGGAGAAACCTGGATTGACTTGGAAACCTCAAGATGTTACAGATGCCTGAGTCATAGCATACCTGCCAAGGAAAGTGTCTAACAGGGGGTGTAATCAGCCCAAGAGAAAGAAGTGTGTTGCAGTCAACAAAGTTGAAAGGAGTTAGAGATCTGAAGAGTGCTTTGATATCAGACTTGAAGATGAAGGGTTTGAGTTTGCCTAGCTGGTTTTCAGTCTTGCTTTGGTCCAGTATTTCCTCACTATGATTCCTACCCTATGTTTTGGGATGGTAATGTGTATCCTATGCCATTGTATGTTGAAGTATATGATCTATTTTTGGATTTTGATTTCATGGGAGATTGCAGTTAAACAATTTAATGAATCTCAGAAGAGACTTTGGACTTTAAAATATTATTGAGACTGTGCTAGCTTTGGGGACTTTGAAGTTGGACTAAATGCATTTTTCCTTATGAGACGGTTACAATCTTATGGGGTCCAGAGAGTGGAATACGGTAGTTTGAATGTAATTGGCCCCCATAAGCTCATAGTGAGTGGCACTATTACGAGGTTTGGCCTTGTTAAGATATGTGTGGACTTGTTGAAGGAAGTGTGTCACTGTAGGGGTGGACTTGCTGTGGAATAATCCTTTTTGAGGTGAAGATTTGTCACTGTGATTGGCTTAATAAAGAAGCTGACTGACCAATAGGTGAACAAGAACAAGATAAAGCTAAGTAGGAAAGCCAGACAAGGAGAATGCTGAGAAGAAGGGTGGAAAGAGGAGCCACCAGCAGATGGAGAATGAGTCACACACAAAAAATGGGATAGAGGTGAAATCCTTGAGCCTTGGGATAACACATAGACTAATAGAAATGGGTAAGTTGTAAAAGCTAGTTAGTAACAAGCCTGATCTATTGACCAGGCATTTGTAATTAATAAAATGTCTCTGTGTGTTTATTTGGGAACAGCTGGTGGTACAGAATTTCCATCTACAAATGGTGCCCAACATCCAGGGCCATGTAAAACCTGAAGAAGCTTTAAAAGAGATTCTAAACACACAAAAAATGGAGTCAAACTAAGATTCTTGGTAACTTCTTTTTCTTAAGGGGCTCAGTTTACTGGTGGTGGGTAGAAGCTTAGCTCCTTTAAGAGATGGCTTCCTGACTCAGCATTAGTGGCAAAAACCACATGGCTCTTTTAAAAGTGCCTTTTTCCAAACACTTAAATAGGGTTTATGGGCAGTGGGCAGTGCACTACTTGGTGGCAGCATAGATCCAAAAATTCTTCAGATTTGGGGCAGTAATGTGGCTCCTGCCAGTATCACCACCATGAAGCTAAGTTCTAAAAGACTAAGGAGAGAGGTGGAGCCAGCCACCAAATACAGGGTTTTACTTTTAACCAAGCTGCTTAGAAGTTTAAAGTCTCATGTGGCCAGAAAAAGACAGAGATATGCAATAAAGACAGATTCAGATTAAAAAAAAAAAAAAACCTCTAAATGGTTTACAGTGTGTTTAAAAATAGACATAGGCTTGGGAGAGAGAAAAGAAAGAACATATACAATCAGATTTAAAAAATATAGTTTTAAAGTAAAAAGTAAATCCTTAAAAGGGGAGTAAAGTAATATAAAAGAAAAGAGCCATATAAAGATGGAAAATACACAGAGAGTCTGTATACAGTATGTTATTTTGTTGTCTTTAAAATTTTTGACTGCTGAGGAAGGAGTAATAGCTGCTAAGAGACATTTGGTTATAAATGCTACTGTGTTAAACCAGCCTATATGTTTTGAAATTGTCTTGACCTTAAAATGGAAGCTAAAAGTTATGTTACTTTGGAAAAGAATCTCTGCTTTTATTTCTATATAAAATAAAAGGCAGCCATTTTATGGAAATCCTGGATATTGACCTGGTCAGTATCCATCTTCCTGGCCAGTATTAAATAAAGCTTGCTTTAACTGAAAAAAAGAACAAGAAAATAAAAAGCTATGGATTCTTTCATAGTTAGAGAAAATCTGGTTTGATTGAGGATGAACCCCTGAAATCCTAACTCCATATATTAAAAAATTAACCTAAAAGAACTACAATACATTTGATGTATACTTTACCTGCTTGAACATAAAACAAAAAAAATTATCTTTGGCCAACTTGTGTACAATAAACAATCTATTCTTGAATTAATGCAGATATGTATGTTACCTTTAAAAGTTTATGTATTTTTAGAGCAAGGGGTCCAACACCAATGAAAAGAAGTGGTCCAGGAGATCCAACATCTCAAAATATCTCTGTTACAGTCTCCTAAGATTTCAGCATTCAAAAAAGCTTCAAGGCTGCTGACTGAGATGATCCAATCTCACAGAATACTCTAGCCAAGACCTAACAATTGTGCTGATTTCTCAAGGTTCCCTCAAAGATTACCAGTGCCTCCAGAAAAAAGGGAAGTAATCTAGAGAAAACAGTGTGCAGAATCCAAAAATCTTGGTTATGGATGTTTGTTATAATTTAAGGGTATTTGGTTCTAAATTGTCATTGGTAATGATTACGAAAAAAGCTGAACAAAGGAGATTATATTCAAGGATCTCTTTCTGAAAAGAAAAAGGGGGAATATAGAAATGATAGGATAAAATGGCATATTATTGAATATAATTTTAAACCACAAAACAACTACTAGTCTTAAATATTTTACATTTGTACACATTTTTATATTGATAATTGATACATATTTAAAGTTAATTTTGTTATATTGTGTGTATGTTTCTATTCTTGTTTGGGTTATTATGTTTATGCAGCTCATTTGAAAATGTAACATATAATTAAAAATACAGATTAACAGTAATCTATAATACTCAAACTTATATTCATGTTAGATATGTTTTCAAGGTCATAAACAGATATATTTAGATAGATGGTCTTCAAGCACTTCAAAGACAAACAGAATATAGCATTTAATATGCTTAATAATCTAAGATTGTATATAATAGTGAGACATGACTATTTCTGGCAGCACTAATCTACTTCAGAGAAGATAATGGGCATAGAAGAAACTCCATATGAAGTTTGCTTTCTGGTTGTGCCAACAGCTAGCCATGTGAACAAAGAAATTGCCCTTCCCTCAGTTGCTGACAGATACTGTCCAATCTGAACCATCAGGACACAAAAGAAAGCAGTTTCCAACATTTCCAAGACAAGATAAAACAGTCCTTCAAAATTCCCTGCTTCTCATAAAAGTCTGTCAGTTATAATAGGCCTGCAGACCGAAGATGGATACCCCAGCATTACAGAAGAACTTTGAGTGCCTGTCCAGGCAGTGAGCTGTCCCTGTCATTTGGTAACAGCTCACCCATCTGGGATCTTTGATGGAGTTGAAGATGAGATAGCTAAAATTATAGTTTTCCTTAGGTATGATAAAAAGGTAAATTACATGTAAAACTTTAGACTCACAAAGATAAGATCAATAATAGAGTATTTTCTCTAATTTTGCCAAATACAAATGGACTAGATATTCTAACTAATCCTTACTTAATATCTTTTTTATATATATTATTTTATTATGTTAAAGTTAAAACCTTCCTTTTTAATTAGACAGAAAGTGGAAAATGCTATGGAAAAAAAATATTTGTACACTGTGAAGATTTGTCCTTGTGATTGGTTTAATAAAGAAGCTCACTAGCCAATAGCTGAACAGGATAAACTTAGGCTGGAGAGCCAGACAAGGAGAATGCTGTGAGGAAAATGGGAAGAGAGAGGACTTGCCAGCAGATGGAGAATGAGTAAGAAATACAAAATAGGATAGTAGTAAAAATCCATGAGCCTTGGTTGGGGATTTAGCTCAGTAGTAGAGTGCTGGCCTAGCAAGTGCAAGGCCCTGGGTTCGGTCATCAGCTCCAAAAAAAAAAATCCATGAGCCTTGGGCAGTACACGGATTAATAGAAATGGGTTGTTGTAATAACTAGTTAGCAACAAGCCTGAGCTATTGGCCGAGCATTTGTAATTAATATTAATATAAAATTAATTTAATATATAAGTAAATATTATATTTATTTCAGAATGGCTGGCAGGACAGAAACTTCTGTCTACATGGGTTTTGAGGTGTCCCATGCTTAAGATACCTCCTAGTGTCTCAGTTCACTTCATGTTGCATATGAGTCAGGATGTAAGAACTGTCAGCTACCTCTCCAGCACTGTGTCTGCCTCTCCATGATAACAATGGACTGAATCTCTGAACTGTAAGTCACCCAATTAAATGTTTTCCTTTATGGTCATGGTGTCTCTTCAAAACAATAGAAACCCTAAGGGGAAAAAACATAAACTGAAATGCCTTTAATGTGCTGTACCTTTATCTTGTTGCAATATAGTTTTAGCAATGTTAGCAGCTAGGTGACTATGCACAGTGTTCTTAAAGAAACTCTGGGCCACACCACCCTAGTATCATTTGTAAATTTTAAGGGAACATTGGACTGAGTATAGTGAGTATGCTAAGGATATGTGGTTGAAAGAAAGCTGCCCCCTAAAATTGTGCTCAGTCCAAGACCATGATGGTTTTACTGAGACTTGGAACACCATCTATAAGTTTGGAGCCCTCCATTCAGTATAAGTACAATGGCTTTCAAACCATGAGTGCCAGAATCCCAGGGCTTATATCAGCTAATCAGAAACTGAGTTAATTTTCAGGAACTTAAAGACCAACTGTACACGGGCATCTTTGTTTAAAAACGTTCTGTTTCTCATATACCAACAGAAAAAGAATCTAATCATTTTTCAAAGGCTTACCTGCTACCTAAATATCCCTCTTAACTGTATTAATATGTTTACATGCCTTATTTTATTATTATTATTATTATTATTACTATTATTACTATGTGGGGGTTAGTTCTGACTGTAGCTCACTCTGTAGACTAAGATGGTCTTGAACTCATGGAGATATCTATGCCTCTGCCTCTGAAGTGCTTGGATTAAAGGTGTGGGCCACCATACCTGGCTTCTAATTAATTATTTAAATGTTGACTTTGAGAGTCCTTTATGAGTTGCAGATAGTTATCCTTTGCCTGAAGGTGACTGAAAAAATGATAGTATAGTCTGTGAGTCATTTTCTCATTCTCTTTGTGTGTGTGCATATGTGTGTACATGGTTATATGTGCACAGTTCTGCTTGTGTCTGTGTATCAGCAGAAGACAGAGGTCAGTCTTGGTTGTCATTTCTTATGTGCCATGCACTATTTTTTTAAAGAACATCTCTCATTGGCCTGGTATTTACCCAGTATGCTAGGCTTGATAATTATCAAGCCTCAGAAATCCTCTGATCTATGCCTCACAAGAACTGGGCTTATAAGCACATGTCACTTGCCCTGCTTCTTTATTTGGATTCTGGGCATTGAAATCAGGCCTTCATGATTCCTAAGAGGCTAGCCTTGAACTCATAGAGATACACATCACACTGCCTCCAAAGGGAGTGCTGGGATTAAAGGCATCTTCCACCATGTCCAGGTTTGTCTCTTATCCCCTTGGTGTGAATTTATATAAAGTAAAAAATCCTAATTATGCCATATATAATTTTTTCTTTTTTTTCTTTCTTTTTTTTTTTATTAGTCACACTTCTGCTTTTCCAGTCAACTAGCTCTCTATCTTGATTCAGGTCCTGGGACTTTTCTTCTATGCCTTTTATACTCATAATGTACTTCTAAATTTGGAATTCATTTTGAGTAAAATTTTATATAATTTAACTTAGACTGAATTTCATTGTTTCTGTCAATGTCCAATTGTTTCACTGCACTATAATTTGTTGATAATGATGCATCTACCTCCTCTTAATTTCTTCTGTACTTCGGTCAATAATCAGTTGGATATATTTGTTTGAGTGTCCTTTCTTGATTCCATTTCTTCTAATAATATACATGTCAATTGATCCAATAATGCCATATTATCTTTGGTATAATATTTGCATAAGTTTTGAAACTGAATATATGAGAAATTCCTTCCCTCTACAATTTTTATTTATTTACTTATTTTTCTCTGTGTGTGATGTGCATGTTTGTTAATTCATATTTTTGTCTGTGTGGGAATGCATGTATGTGAAGGTCACAGATTAATATCAGACTTAATCAATAAAATCCAGGACATGCAAGATGGCTGATCTCACTGACCTCATTGGCCATCTTACACTGAAGATCTTCTAAGACTGGAAGTACAGTTGAGTCATCCTGGCCACTAGGATGCATTGACATGGGTTCCTGGGGACCTATCTGAATTCCTATCCTTAAACTTACAAGGCAAACACTTAGACTTCTTAAACCAGCTCTAAGGTCTCACTATTCTTTTTTAAAGCTATTTTAAATATTGTAACTCCTCTGCATTTCCATATAAAATCTCCCATAATTTGTCTAGATCTTTAAAATTATTTCTAATATTTTAGTCAGAATTGTGTTGATATTTAGGTGGATAAAGAGGAAATTGTCTTTTTTAATATGTTTAATTTCCAAAGCACAGTACCACATATGGTTCCATTTACTTATATTTGTATTTTTCACTAACATTATGCTCTTTTCATCAGAAGATTCTTACACACACACACACACACACACACACACACACACACACACACACACTTCTTCAGTAATTGTAACTGGTTACATTTATTATTGTTGTTTTTGTTTTATGTTTTGAGATGATCTCATGTCCTGGCTGTCCTTAAACTCACTACTTAGCTAAGGATGACAGTGAACTCCTGATCCTCCTGCCCCTTCTTCTCCAGTACTTAGGTTATAGATGTATGACCCCATAACTGCCATGGAGCTTCATTTTTAAAAATAGGATTCTAAATATAGGTTGAAAAATCAATTCAGAGATTGAAAAAGCATTGTTCCTTCTCTTGGTCACTTTGGATTCTAATATACACCCTACTGTTTCCAAAACCCAGTATCTTAATTGTGTCTGTCTATGTAGATATGTGTGTACATGTCAACCCCAGAGAACAGCCTCAGGCACAGGCTATATACGGTGTCTACTTCTGTGAGTGTGGACATGTGGATTACAGAGGACAACCACAGACATAGGTTCTTGACTGTATACTTGTCTTTTAAAGTTTAAAAAATATTACTCTTTGCATGTATATATTTGTGTGTGTGTTCATGGCACATGTGTTGGTTGCCATTGGGGGCCAGAAAAATGGTGATGGACTCTTTAGAGTTGCAGGTACCTGACATGGATTCTGGGATCCAAATTCAACTCATGTACTCACTGGTGGCCAAGACAGCAAAGAGTAGCAAATGCTTTTAATCAGTGAGCCATCTGTTCAGTCTCCTACCTTGCTTATTGACACTGGTTGTGATCGCTTTAATTGTGTTTCAGAGGTGAGTAAATTCCCAATGATATACATATATATAATTTATGGTCTTATATCTTTCATCAGACAACAGTTCTACTTTTATTTTACTTTTAAAATTAGCTCTATTCTTCTTATTTTTCAGTATAAAGGTATTTTCGCAGCCTCTATGATGTCCTTCAAGTAAAAAGCTGGAGTTCCAACTCTATAGAGACTGCCATGTGCAGATATGGAGTCTTGGCATCTATGATGGCCTCCATGAGCAGAACTGAGTCAGATTTCAACAGTGTTCTCCTTGGACAGCAATAAAATCCCTCTTCTAGAATGATCTCCATGAACAGGGGTAAATAATAGCTCTCTCATGGCCTTGACATGCAGTGCTGGAATTCTGGCTTTGTAGTATATCAGGGAATCACTGTACTGTGTGTCTTCTGCATCTTGAAACATCAGGAAAAACCTCTTACTGTTGCTCAGGAAGTCCATGGAGACATTCTAGTAGATCTGCACTGACACCAGGGGAAGGGGATCTTGTTACATTCTGATGAGTCCTGACCATTCAGACTTAAGAAATGGGACTGTGTTGAGACAAGCAGCTCTATGGATGTTTGAGTGTCTGCTCTACAAAAGGTTTCTGTGTCCCAAACACCCATTTTATGGTTTGTGGCTAAAGGATAAGATTTCGGAAGGAATGCCCACTTATTGGTGGCCAAGATGCCATTTCTTCAAACAGTAAACTGAATTAGCTTTAAACTATGTCATTCTTTGCATTCTAATTGCCATTGCCATCTTGAAGTCCTATTCCTGCTACATCTACCTTCTGAGTGCAAGAATTACAGACTCAAACCAAGATTGTGAAATGCTGAGAATGGAACCCAGGGCTTTGTGCACGCTAGGCAAAACACTTGACTATCTAAGTCATATCCTCTCTAGCTTTATTCCTTTCTTCATTAACCAAATTCTTGAAAAACTAGCATAAAGTTAGTTCCTCATAAGCAAAGATGAAATGATTAACACGGTACAAAACTATAAGGAAAAGATTCTGCTCATTCTCAGAATATTTTTTATCAAGTCCTCAAATCATTGTAATATTGTCCTCTTGCTCATCTTCACATTTGCAATTTTATCACCTCTGCAGCATCTCAGGCCCAAACACCTCCATGTCACCCTTCCCCACAATAAGATCCAGTGAGCCCACTGTCTTCTGAGCTCTCATGGTATCATTTCCCTACTTTCCTAGAATCATATTTCTTCTTTCAGGGCTTTGCTGTTAGTTATTGTCTTATACCCAGGATGTAATAACTGATGCTTCTCTTCCTCACTTCTGAAGAGAAGGTTTTGCTCACTATCCAGCTATTATCAA
Organism: Peromyscus attwateri; assembly: GCA_902168425.1. Classification (NCBI taxonomy): domain Eukaryota; kingdom Metazoa; phylum Chordata; class Mammalia; order Rodentia; family Cricetidae; genus Peromyscus; species Peromyscus attwateri. Next base: position 11,395 of record CABHPP010125897.1, on the reverse strand, counting down.
AGACAGGGTCCAATGAATGATATCTCTTCAACGGCTGTTGACTACATCAGAAGAGGGATGTTGAGAAAGAAAGGGAGGACAGGGCTTTGGTAATGGGTCAGTTGGTAAAGGGCCTGCCTTGCACACATGAGAGTGTCTGTTCTATCATTAGAACTTTCATACAAAAGCTGGGTGTGGTGACATCCATTTGTAATCTCTGCACTGGGAAGGCAGAGGCATCTAGACCTTTGAAACTTTGATGCTAGCCTCATCTACTTAGAGTTCTAGGTCAGCCAGAGTTACAAAGTGAGATTCTGTGTCAAAAAACAAACAACAATAAAAGCATAAAAATACCAACACAAACAAAAAGTATCAAAGGATGGTTCTGTTCCCTCAATGGTAAAATTAAATTATCCATGTTTTGGTGGTTGAGAAACTCATGTAAAGCAAATATCTGATGTTCCTTGTGGAGCTGGGAGCATAGAGTAGGTGCTGATGACATAGGTAACTGACCTTTCATTGGTCTTGAGTTCTGCATGCGTTGTGATTCAATGTGGATTATCATCCATTAAACAGGTTATTACATTGTTACTGCTTGATGATTTCATACTACTTAAAGCCATTTGTCTTTTTCAGACATCGGGCAGTACTTTAACGTAGCTCAAGAACAGGAATCAAAGTCTTCAGGGGTCCTCAGAGCCTTTAATTATAAAATATCGTGCAACTTAATTTTCAACTCACTTGGAAAATTTGAGAAAACATTTCCCCCATTTATATGCACTAAACTAAATCTCATGAAATACTTCATTGATTTTATAATCTTTGCCATTAGTAATTAAGTGTTTATATGATTCCATTCCTTAATAGTTAGAAAATTTGTTAGGACATTATTTTCTGTGGTTTTCCTCTACTCCAGGATTTATTGTCTCTCAAGCACTGCTGGTTTTGGAGCATGTATTCCTTGTGTATACATTGTCTCCTCAGGATCTCTCTCTCTCTCTCTCTCTCTCTCTCTCTCTCTCTCTCTCTCTCT
>CABHPP010125897.1:0-10373 GCA_902168425.1 Peromyscus attwateri | reverse complement strand
TGTGTGTGTGTGTGTGTGTGTGTGTGTGTGTGTGTGTGTGTGTGTGTTGAGGATAGGATTTTAACAAGCATACACTGGCATGTATGTGATCATTTCACTGGACCTAGAAACTGTTGTGATCACGTAGAGTTGTTGGGACTTGAATGCAGATGAGTAGGGATTGAAAGCCAGAAATACCTTATAGAAGAGCTATAAAATGGAAAAAAGTGGCTTCCACTCTCTGATCCTTAAGGGCTTTTTGTTATAATGTCTGACTTCTGGGAGTGTTTTGAAAATCAAACAAAGTACATCTCGGGAATCTTATTATTATTTTTTTAGGGATTTAAGTATTCTCTCTCTCTCTCTCTCTCTCTCTCTCTCTCTCTCTCTCTCTCTCTCTCTGTGTGTGTGTGTGTGTGTGTGTGTGTGTGTGTGTGTGTGTGTGTTTTTTTTGTGTTGATATGAAAATAAATTGTCCTCCACAAGCTCATGCATTTGGACATTTGGTCACTAGCTATTGGTAATATTTTAGAAGGTTCTGAAACCTTCAGGTGTTGGAGCCTCTTTGGAGAAAGAGGGTTACTAGAGAAGGGACATGAGGCTCCCTAGACCAGCCCCACTTCATATCTGCTATTTGTTTCCTGATTCATAATGCAATTCTGCCAACCACCTCTCATTTCTGCCACCATGATTTCCGTTGCCATAATGGGCTTTATTCTCTTTAACCATATCTTACAGGAGTTTCTGTTGCTGTGATGCAAAAGCATGGCCAAAAGCCACTTGACGAGGAAAGGTTTTATTTTGCTAATACTTCCATGTTTTCCATAGTTCATAAGGAGCATAGTCAGAGCAGGAACTCAAACAGGACCAGAAGCTGGAGGCAGGAGCTGATGAAGAAGCCATGGAGAGGTGCTGCTTACTGGCTTGCTCTCTCCCTGGTTGCTTGACCTGCTTTCTCATAGTGCCTAGGCCCACCAGCTCAGAGACTGTGCCACCCACAGTGGTAGGGCCATCCCCAATTAATCAGTAATTAGAAAATGCCCTATAGCTGGATTTTATGGTGTTGGAGGAGATCTTTTTGTGTTGCTTGCTCCGAGAGCACCAATCGAGTCCTACTTCTTCAGAGAGCAAAGTCCATATTTAGTTGGCCAGGACAAACCAAAGAGCTTCCTGGTGGACTCAGAGGGAGATAGAAAGACACACTGGGGAGGAAGAGGAGGAGCCAAGGATTTTTGAAGGCTTTTCAATCCAGGAAATGGAGAGGGGCAGGATCGTGTTTTAGTCGCTCAGTGAATCTCTCAGGTTTATTCCCTAATATTTATCCCTGAGTTTTATTTTTAATAAATGATTAAAGAAATAAATCTCAGTATTAAGGAGACATTTTCTCAATGGAGGTTTCTTCCCATCAGATGACTCTACCTTGTGTTGAGTTGACATAAAACTAGGTGGTAAAAACTGTGAGCTGGAATAAACCCTGCCTGCCTGAAGTTGGTTTTTGTCAGAGATTTGTTAAATGCGATGAGAAAAGTAACTGATAACACATATGTATTGTTTATAATGCATTGTATACATATGCACATGCATTTTGATTTAACCTTGTTAAAATGCTGAGAATTTCAAGTTGCTCTTCCTTCCTTCTTTCCATTGGGAGAAGAGGAGTCAGAGATTATGTACAGCAGAGATTCTAATTTTTGAGTGCAGCTTGATGGAACTTGCAAACCTGTAATACACCACAGAACAAGTTTGTAATCTGGAGAAGTAACCAAGGACTCACAATTCAAATGCCATCTCTCAGGACTTGAACCCCGGAAGGACTTATAGACTACAGTGTTAGAAATGGTGCCACAGCACATTCTTGACCTCTTAGTTCCACACATGCACTGAGCAGACACAGATTCCTGCAGTCTACAGTCTTACTACCAGCTGAGGTGGACACTGGACTCATGTGTGTGACAGTGTGGTATCAGAACACAGAGCCTAGATCAGTGGCAAGCGGTGCACAGAGGTATTCCACTGGTTTCTCGCTATAGTACTCAGGTGTGGAGAGCTGAGGATACACTAGTACATGTCTCAGTAATGTGTCTTCTGTAGGAATAAAATCATTCAGCACTTGGAAAATCATCACCCAATGTGAAAGGGATCAAAGGAAAATGTCACCATCACAATCATCAATTCTAAGAATTGGTGTGACCACATAGGCAGTGACTGGTACTTCCTGCTGGGCTCAGACAAATCACTTACACCTTAAAAACCCCATACCAGGGCTTGGGTGGTGGCTTCAACAGTGACGTGCTTGCCTTGCAAGCATGAGGACCTAAATTCCATCTACTTAACACCTGTGAATAAAAATAGGGCATGACAGTGGGTGCTTATAACCTCAGAGCTGGGGAGAAGGAGAAACATGGGTCCCTGGGGCATGCTGAGCAACCAGTAGCTCCTAAGGCAACATCTAGGTTAAAGAGAGATGCTGTATCCCCAAACAAGGTAAATAGCAATGGAAGTTGTTCTCTGACCTCACATATATATGCATCTGCACACACATGTACATGCATGCATACACACATATTCAATCTCACTACATTTTTTAGAATATAAAAATGATTTAATTCACAATTCACCATCACAATAGCCCTTTTAGGTAGGCATTATCAGACTTGATTTATACATGAAAATGCTGGGCAATGGGTTGTAAAATTTGATTGTGATATTTTAGTAAGTAATGACAAAACCAAGATTTGATTTGAAATCAGAATTTTTCTTGTTATAACTAGAAATGCATTGACTTTATTCAATCATGTCTCTTTATAATTTTTGCTGTCTGTGTTCAAGGCAAAACAGCAGAGTGAAGGAAATTCTACCAGGGAACTCTTACAGCTGATAAACTCCTACAGTAAAGTGGCAGGATACAAGATCAACTCAAAAAAAATCAGTAGCCCTCCTATACACAAATGATAAAAGGGCTGAGAAAGAAGTCAGAGAAACATCACCTTTACAATAGCCACAAATAATATAAAATACTTTGGGATAACACTAACTAAACAAGTGAAGGTCCTGTTTGATAAGTACTTTAAATCTCTAAAGAAAGAAACTGAAGAAGATATCAGAAAATGGAAAGATCTCCCATGGTCATGGATAGGTAGGATTAACATAGTAAAAATGGCAATCTTACCAAAAGCAATCTACAGATTCAATGCAATCCCCATCAAAATCCCAACACAATTCTTCACAGACTTGGAAAGAAAAATACTCAACTTCATATGGAAAAACAAAAGACCCAGGAGAGCTAAGAGAACTGTTACACTGACTTAAAAGTACCCTCATTTCTCAGGGCCATAGGATCTTCAGGTTATAATTATTGATGTAAGAAAATGCATACAGTGACTACAGACCCTCTGTAAAAGAGGTTTGTAGGATTTGGTTTGAGTTTTTAATTTGTGGATATATTGCTCTAAGTTCTGTACACTGCGGCATTAGGAGCTGGAGCCTCAGAACCAGTGTCTAAAGGACAAAGGAGAAACACACAGCACATGGTTTGCAGAAGGAAAGGAATGGTTTTTCTACAACAGAGACCCAGGAAAGAAATATCTTGAGAAGGTGGCCTGAGAGGAAATACATAGTATTACAATAATGAGATTCACCCATGTGTTACAGAATGGGAAGGAAAGCCACAGTCCTTCTTTACTGATCCATGCTACCTAATGAAGATGCTCAATAAACATCCATATTTCAAGTACCAGAACTACAAACACAAGCTGTGCCCAGCCATCAGCGAATGGGTAATGAGGGAGGAAAGGCAGATGTAGTTAGTCATTGAAAGCCTGCTGAAAACTGTGGATGTTTGCATGCCTGCTATATTAGTCATTAGTCTAGAGGAATAGAACTAATAGAATTAATATGTATGTATGTATATTGACACCCTGTCTAATTTGGCACACACACACACACACACACACACACACACACGGAATTTATTAGAGTGTCTTAGTTGTGGTCTGACTAGTTCAATAATGGCTTTTTCTATGGAAAACCCAAGAATGGAAGTTATTCAGTCCATAACCATGAGGCCACATGTCTCAGCTGGTCTTCAGTCTCTGTTAAAATCCTGAAGAGGTAGGTTTTAATACTAGCAAAGGAATACCTGAGAGAAAGAGAGGACATGCAGGCAGAAAACAAAATCTTCTTTCATTTACACCTTTTTATATGGGCTGCCGTTAGACAGTATAGTCTGCTGAGAGCTGCTGGTAGAAATGGCTTTACCAGAGGCCACAATAATATACTGCAGATGGCAATTGATAGTTCAGGTGTCAACCAACACAATAAATAATTCTCTGGTGGAAGAACCCTGTCAAGAAAGCATCTCCCCTATACATGCACTATAATGTGTAATCTCATGTCATATGTATATGTAATCTCATGATTACATCTCAATCTTATGGGCACACATATCTGTGGATGGTGAAGAAGATGATCTCATTAAGCTGTATAATTTTGATACATAGAAAATATACTAGAATGTTTCATAACTAGATCTATTATTCCACAAGGACTATAAGACACTTAAGCCCTGCTTTTTTTTTTTTATCACTAGCACAGATTGGCATAAAGAAAACAACAATTTCATCTCAGTTATAAGACAAGCCACATACAATTAATTGATTTAAAACCTCAAGAGCAAATTCAAACTAGACTGAATGTCTCTGTGAATGGATGGTAAGTTAAGTTTTCACAGATTATGTGCAAGGATGGAGTTGCAGATTTCTAAACCAAGGTTATTAAGCACAAAGGGACCTAAATTACTGTGCTGCCTTCCTCTGCCAGGCCTAGCTGATAACACAGAGCAATGGCCACTACCTACTAAATTCTTTAGCAATAAACATTCTATGCAAACTTCTAAACTCAATTTATGATATAAAACTCAAGGTTCAACTAACTTACTGTTTATTATTTAGGTCCCAAATAACAATTAATCAATTAATCAAGTACAGAAACAATTAGTTTTATGTCCAGTTAAACCAGGAAAAAAAATTTATAATTAGCCAGTGCTATAGAAGATGGTCTGGTCTCACAACCTTGAATAAAGGACTACAAATTCCCTTCCTTATGATCTGGAGCTATAAACAGGATAGAGAATATATTTTTAGGTTTGGGATGTTCTCAAAGCAACTGCCTGGGAAAGTGCCTAATACCATGTCCCTGCCTATGTGTTGCCATGGTAAAAAGCTCAAAGGAATGCATAGTGCCCCCCAAAATGCAGCTTTTTATTGCTTTTCATTGGGATGATGTATAAGAAATGGCAGAACAAAGGAAAGAAGAAGAGAACTTGAGAGAAATAGAGTGTGATCATCATTATGTATATTGAGTTTTATTCCCTCAGAGAGATAGAAACATTTCTAAAACCCCCAGGTTTAAAAAAAAAAAAAAGTCTCCTAAGCCCTGCTACTCTGAAGGCATTCTGTTTACAACCCTAGGGCAGTTCTGGGAGCTGGAATCCTGAGCTACATTAGTAGCCCACAATGAAGGTGAGTATTCCCACTTCAAATGATCCAGTCAAGAGAATGCATCATAAATGTGCATACATACAATTACATCTCTTCTGTAAAGCTTAATTTCCAAAAGGAAAGGAACAATAGGGTCATAATTCTGCCTTACATGGTATAACTGTTACACATACAACCACAAGTGTATTGTACGTTTTAAAATAGGTATTTCTTAAAGAACATTTAATCTTTTAATGTCTCATTTTAAATATGTTAAACATTGATATTATCTCAATTGATGTGACATTACATGCTAAAGAGATAGGGGATCAAAAATATCACTTAATTTATGCACAATCACATTCTTAGTAAAATAGGACAGAAATATTCATGTCAACTACAATCCTCAGTTGTGCAACTGGTCACATGGGTTTAGCTTTTATTTGTAACTACCTTTTCTACTATCTATTTTACATTCCCTCTAACCACAGCAAGTGCCTCAGTGGTTTTTTGTTTTTTGTTTTTTGTTTTTGTTTTTGAGAAGGGACCCATACCTTCATTCCTGAATGATATGGGCCCTTTGTCATTCTGCTGGGATTAGGTATGTTGAGATTTCCCACTGACTTTAATCACAGGATATGGTAATACCAAGAGACTCCTTAAAGGATGTATGGTACACCAGGCATAATTTCCTTCTCTTCATTGTGAAAAAGCAATTCAATTTCCTGTAGTAGTCAGAATTCATCACTCCTCCTAACAGTTTTTTTTTTCCCATAGCCTATTGACTTAAAAGAATTACAAACTCAAAGTGGCCAAGGGGAAATCTGATCTTCCATTTCAACTGAATATTTGGTGTGTCTTGAGTCACGGGTGCTTCCTTGTCTATAAAAATTTTTTTTCTAGGTTAGTAGAAATCAAGATCTAGGAAGAAGAAACCAAACCTTTCCTACTGAGTCACTGGGGTTGGTAGTGAGTAGAAAAAAATCCCCCTTTTTCTACCCTTTGATTCCTGGATGAAACAATCCTGTTTATGTGATAATCCATAACACATATCACATATCACATATCACATAGAGCACTGATTCAAGCTCATAGTTCCCTTGAAGTACCATGCCCCTGCTCCCCAGGCTATTGTTCGTAATTGACTCTATTGCTGTGTCTTCAATAGCCTACTCCATCTTTCTGTCAGTCCAGCTCCTTCAGGATTATGGGAACTAGGTAACACCAGTCAGTGGATACTATGAGCATGGGCTTACTCTCATTCTTTTCTGGCTGTGAAGTGAATTCCTTGGTCAGAAGCAGTACTGTGTAGAGCACCATCATTGTAGATAAGTGCAGTCTGTAATTCCACAGATGGTAGTTTGGGCAGAAGCATTACTTCAGAAGAGGCAAATCCATAACCAGAAAGGTATCTACTGCAGTAAGGACAAAGTGTCCTTTCCATGAATGAAGTGGTCTAATGTAGTCAATCTGCTATCAGGTCACTGACTGATCACCCTAGGCTCAGGGTTGGTTTTTTGCTGTTTGCAGATCTGGTACTCAGCAGGTGGTCAGCATTGGTGAGTGGAAGTATATGTTGCCTAGCCCATGTATAACCCCATCTCTGCCATTCTGGTCACTATGTTCAGGGGATTATTGGGCAATGGCAGAAATGTCTGGAGAAATAGGATGAATGTCCATAAAATGGTTCATCTTGTTGACTTGATTATTGAACTTCTCCTTAGCTGGAGTCATCTTTTGAGGAACATTTACATAGGACACATGTACCTTCACCGCTATTGCCCACTAGGGGAGATTAATCCACATATGCTTCCCCAGACGTCTTTCCCACCAATTTTCCAATCACATTCTTTCCAGGACCCTCAAAATCTAGCCAACTCATTGACTACAGCCCGTGAATCATTAAACAATTAACATTTGGCCATTTCTCCTTCTAAGCAAAATATATGACCAATATGAAGATACACACCATTTGATAAATGGGTTGCTACTATGAATATCCTCCTTTATTACTTGATGGGTCAGTTAATACCCACTTCATGATGGGCAGTTCAGTTCACATGGTACATTGGTGCCCATTGTCAAATACTGAGTTTCCTTTAAGGCCCAATAGCAGGCCAAGAGCTGTCTCTCAAAGGAAGAATAGTCTACAGAGGCTGGTAGAATCTTGCTCCAAAACCCCTAAGGTCTCCTCTGTGATTCACCTCTAGGTTACTGTCAAATGTTCTAAACAGCATCCCTATCTGCCACTGACACCTCAAGTACCATCAGGTCTGATGCATATCATGTACCAAGTGGTAAATCAGCCTTCACAGAAGCCTGAACCTGTTAAAGAGCCTTCTCCTGTTTCAGGTTCTACTCAAAGGTAGCAGCATTTTGAATGGACTGGAGTAACACACCCATGTGATAAAGGTGTTGTCTCCAGAATCTGAATAGTCCCACTAACACTGTGCTTTAATCTTGTTGATGGTAAGGGCCAGCTGCAATAACTTATCCTTCACCTTAGAAGGAGTATCTCTGCATTCTTCATACCACTGGACTTCTAGAAATTTCACTGAGGTAGATGGTCTATGAATTTTAGTTGGTTTTATTTCCTATTATCTGATGCACATATGCATTACCAATTTCAAAGTGATTGTTACCTCCTGTTTACTTGCTCTAATCTGCATAATAACATCAATAGACTGGACTAGTCTGTTATTCTGGGGAAGAGACAGGAGATCAAGATATCTTCAAATTGACTTATGACACAGGGCTGGGAGAATTAATATAACCTTGAGGTAAAACTGTTAAAATGTACTTCTGGCCTTTGAAGCTGAAAGCAAATTGCTTTTTATGGTTATGGACAGGTACCTAGGAAAAGGGCATTTGCTAGATCAACAGCTATATACAATGTACCAAAAGATGTGTTAATCTGTTCAAGTAAGAATACCACATCTGATAGAGCAGCTGCAACCAGAATTATTATTTGATTAAGTTTTCAACAGTCAACTTTCATTTTCCATAATTTATCTGTCTTCTGCAATGGCCAGATAAGAGAGTTAAAGAGAAATATGTTAGGAACCACCACCCCTGAATCTTTCAAGTCTGGATTCTGGCTTTAATTTCTGAAATTCCTTCTGGAATATAATATAGTTCCCCCCCCACACTATTTTCCTTAGTAAAGGCAACTCTAAAGGCTTGCATTTTGCCTTTCCAACCACATTAGCTCTCACTTCATACATCAGGAAATCAAGGGAGTAATTCTGGCAATTTCTTTGTGTATCTATCTCAGTTATACATTGCTGAAATGGGGAAGTAATAAGAGGAGTTCTCAGACCCATTGGACACACTGTCAGACTTCAATTAAAACTCCATTTATTCACCTTACCTCTATAAGCCCCTACTTTGACTGAAAGGCCACGGTGCTTCTTTGGATTTCTTGGAATCAGTGTCACTTCAGAACCAGTGTCTAATAGACCCTGGAAAGTATGATTATTTCCTTTTCTCCAGTGTGCTGTTACCCTTGTCAAAGACCATATCCTCCACCATGAGAAGGACCAGAACACATTCCCTTCTCCTGGGGGAGAGCAGGAGAAATGCCACGAGTAAAACTTAGATACTTCAGCACAGTCGCTTCCTCAGGGAAACCTGGCTGCCTTTCACTAATGGGGTTCTGGGCTGCAAACTGGCTCAAATCTGGGAATTGTTTAAGGGTCAAGATTCCCTCTTGCTATGATTCAATGTGGGCTTTTACTCACTTGTTTAAGAATTTTTTCTGCTTATACAGATAGAATAAATACTTATTATATGTTTTTATCTATTTTGTTCCTGGAAATATCAGGACTGGTTAACAATTACCAAATGTCCATATGTCTCATGTCACCCTAAAAATCATTTTGTCTAGCCTGCCCATTGTGGATAAGGTCTTATGGACATTGCTTTGCCTCTGATGCCCATTATGATAACTAGGCTCACCTTGCCTTTTGTGATTCAGTGATGCCACATGGTCCCTCATACTTCAGGACCCAATTAAATCCATTGCATTTAATTATCCAATTTAGCAATGGCAACCCCAACACTAAGGTCTAGTACAAGGAAAAGTTCCATGACAAAACTCTTCAAATGTGCTGGTGTCCCTCTTCCCTATTTTGTGCCTTATAAGATTAGTGAAGGAAATGTCTTCTGGTCCTTCTCATAGTGGAAGATTGGGTTTTACACAGCATTACCGTTTCCCTTAGCCTTAAATTTCCTTCATTAATACTAAGCCAAGGGATATCAAACATCCACAACATTTTTTCAGTAGGCCATTTTTTGACAAATGTTTCAGCCAATCCATCAAACAAAAATTTGAGACATCTTTTAACTGTATAGCTTTCATATTAAGTCTAGAATGTCTTCTTAGTGGGCCTATATGGAAAAACCCAGCCTAATACAATTGTGTTCCTTCCATTATCCGATACCCTTAAAATCTATTCCCATGTAGATCCCCTGGACTTCTGCTGGAATGAATTGAACTCCTTAGTGTTTAGATACTTCCTCATGAATTAAAATTTCTATCTGCTCTCTAGGATCTTGCTAAGCTTTGATTCTGGTTACTGTTCTAGAAGCAAATATTGCTGGGCCCAGAGGGACATCAGTAATATCTTGTCTGGCATTATCTTCACAGTAACTTATAACAAGTTAGGCAGAGATTGAAAAATTATTTCCCTCAGGCAAAGAGGGAGCAATATTGCAGGAGGTTGGGTGAGGATGCATCTTTTGCTTAGATTGGAAAGATTACTTCCTTGGGTAAGAAAACCCTTCATAACATGTGAGATTCAATGTCATAAGCTTCAGTAGGGTCTCCACAAAAATCTTTATCCCAAGTTACTGGATTCCATCCTTTAGTCAATGACATTATATTAGCTGCCAGCATTCACTGAGGCTGGGATGTGA
>CABHPP010125895.1:48574-70891 GCA_902168425.1 Peromyscus attwateri | reverse complement strand
TAGGCTCTCTCAGCAGCGCAATGCAGCCATGATCATTCAAGCCTTTATGGTCATAGAGGCCGGACAGTTTCCCCAGACCTGGTTGGCAACAGAATTCATATGCAGGATGCGAGGCTAGTGCACTGCACTCAGGACCATAGCAGCATCGTTGGTCTTGAGGAGAGTACGTCTGATTGCATGTGGGTCAATGCCCCAAGTTCCCACCTCTGTAAAAAAGGGTATCAGACAGGTCAAGCATTCTCTGGGTGGATGACACCTGTGTGGATGCCAGTACATAGTCCTCTGTTTTTCCTTAACAGAGATCAGACCTCTGCTCTTGCCTGCTATTTTAAACAAAACAAAAAGGGGGAATATGTAGGGAGCTGCGTGTAGCCACGCCTTAAAGGTGGCGCTGGTTACCGCCTTCAGCCATCCCGACGGCGAGCGCTCTCCGTGGTAAACAGCTCCAGGTGAGGCTGTAGCAGAATTTGTGGCTTGCTTACGCATGCTTGAGCCTATTGGGCAATGCCCACGTGGCGACCTGGGGTTGGCTGCCCAGAGCCTATTTAAGGCCGGGAGAGGCTTTCCCCAGGGGATCCTTCAGAAGTCAGAAGATTGTTCAAAGGCCTGATTAAACTGCAAGGAGAAGAGCTCGGTGTTGTGTCTTCCTTGCTGGACGAGGGGGGGGGGGTGCGACAAGGCCCAAATTGCTATTCAATAATCCTAAAGTAGTGCGACCCCTAGCAGGTCACTGGCTCCAAGAGAGGCAGACTGCAACATGCAGATCCTGACGATGTCCTTGGCTTAGACCAAGACCCAGCCTGTCGTGGAGCTGAGAAGCACAGTCCTGAATGACTGGAGGTAGATCAGGTAACAGCTACAGCCTCAAGGACAAGATGGAGTGTCCACCTGCAAACCAGGGCAGTGTAGGGCAACCATGATGGTCATGAGGGAATCTCTAAGACATGACTTAAGAACCTACATTGTGGGCTTAACCTAGAATGTTAGCAAGAGCAACCTTGAGGTTTTACCTTTGAATTTAGATGAGATTAGCTCTAAAAACTGTGCAGAGGACAACAGAATGGATGCATTCATCAGGACTTGTGCAGAATAATTGATATTTATCCATTATTCCCACCAAAGTTTGAAACACATTCCTTACAGGGATTCAGAAACCTGGTGATTTTAGATGGGTTGGCAGAAAGCAACCATGAGAAAGTGGCTTATATTAGGAGCCAAGGAATCCTGGAAACCAATTCATTGTATATATAAAAAAAGAACCACAACAATCAATTGTGACATTTAACAAGCTTTGGACATGGGTGCTTAGGAAGACAGTAGGAGCCTTCAGAGTGCCCTGTCACTTGTATCTAAAGGGACAGATTCTGAGTAAGAGCATCAATACCAGGTATTGCTGTGGAAACGTCCAACAAATGAAAGCATTGCCCTGGATTGTCGTGATAAATGACATCTAAGTAAAGAAACAGGTGACCTATATACTGGGGCTGTTTATGTCTTTAGGGAACCCCTTCTTTCCCTTGAGCTCAGAGGATTAAGGTAGATGGTTAGGGTCTGGTCCATCAGTGAAGCCTATGACTGTGACCATGAGCTGCTATGTTGGTTCCCTACATTCGTTCACACTCTCGTGCTAGAGTCCTTTCTGCACTAGTACTACTCTGGGTATGGTCACCAAAACACCTGCACAGAAATCATGTGCTTGTTACAAATCTGCTCAGTGTTGGACCTCAGCTAGTATCTGCTTGGTAGGAAGACCCAAGTAAACACCCTGAGAATTGTCAGTTTCATCAACTACTGAGCCATTTTTAATCCCAATCGAGCACAAGGGCCACTGCCACACTCATGTTTAGACTAATTGAGGTTCGATCATCTCACTGGTGTCTAGGTGGCTCACAAGCATGTGTGCCAATGGCCGTTATAGCACTATTTTCCTGGCCATCTGTGCTGAGACATCACCTCTTTCTAGTGTCCATACTTTAGTAGATTTTATGCTTCTGGTGAGACTTTATTTTATTTTACTTTTTGTTTTATTAGAAAATGAACTCCCATTTTCTGACTCTTCTTTTTTCCCTTTTATTTATGCTCCTCTCATATATTACAGCCCAACTGTAGTTTCCACTCCCACTCCTCCCCCAGTCTTTGCTCCTCCACCTCCCCCTTTCCCTAACACCCACCCTCCCACCTCCCCTCAGAAAAGATCAGGCCTCCCAGGGACATCGACCAAATACAGCATAACAAATTACAATAAGGCCAGGCACATATTCTCACATCAAGGCTGGACGAGGCAACCCAGTAAGAGGAAAAGGGTCCCAGAAGCAGGCAAAAGCGTCAGAGAGAGCCCCTGCTCCAAAGGTTAGGAATCCCACGAGAACACCAAGGTACACAACCATAACATATGTAGAGAGGTCTGTCTGTTCTTGGAGGCTAAATGTAATCTATCCTATTCTGAGTTTTCATAGCCACCTCAAGTAAAATTAGGCAATATTCTTCTCTGCTGCAATGGGACATTTTATTTGACAATTTGACCAGAGTTTAGCATGAGAGGTTGCTACCATCTAGTTGCTGTGAAAGTGAGTGTTGTGAGATCAACACTTAAAATCAGTTCATTTTACCCAAGCAGATTCTTTTCCACAATATAACTAGGGTTTATGAATGTGTTGCAAAAACTTCAGAATAGAGACTGGAGCTTCCTAGACAAGGGAGACCAGCTCCCACTTTTTTATGATAGAGAACTCTTGAGGAGAGAGGGTTAAGAGCATTAGGTAAAAATATAGAGGTAGAAGGATAGAGGGAAGAAAGACAGATAGAAACACAGGATAGCCTCGGGAGGGCCTGGATCATTATCCACCGGCCTCTTCTGTCTCTTCTAAAGGGCTATTATAGGAATGCCAAGGGGTGGAGCCAAAGACCTCCCCCTAGCACAGCCAAGAGTAGACCCTTCCAATCACCTAGTAACCATGTACATGGTCAAGAAATCCTCTAATGCAGTCCTGCTGGGTAAAGCAAGCTCAGATCTCACTAGGAAACTTTTGTGGGCCTCCACACCTAGAAAAAGAATTTTGTCCTGAGATGGTGACATAAAAACCCTGTCTGCATTTTCAACTTGCTGCACAGTCCCGTACATTTCAGACTTTTCAAATCATGGAGTTTAGGTGTACACTTCCTTACTTTTTCTCAGTCTGCATGTGTGTACAACAAATTTGTGTCTGTGCCCTGTCTCACTGCAGGAAGAGTTCAAATGTGCCCAAGGCTTCAATGTACTGGTTTTCAAAGTTCCATAGAAAAGTGTCTGCTGAATGAGGTGACATTCACCTGTGTGCTGCTACCCTTTCTCTTCCTCATAAACACAGGCTGACAGGTTGAACTTCCCTTTGATTGCGAAGTCGGAGTAGTGGCTTGCTGTTTAACCTTTAGATTGGCTGTGGATCACTTCAGAATGAAAGGTCTGTACTTCCCAAGTGGCATTTTAATAAGAGGTGATGGTGAAATGCATGTGAGGCTCGTTCTGTTTAGAGTCCTCCAGCCAGCTGCTATGCACAGTAATGTCTTTTTATTTGGTGGATATTTTACTTTCTTTTTTCCATAGAATCTAACAGTATAGCCCAAGCTAGCCTGCGATTCAGCATGTATCTCAGACGGGCCACATCTCTAACTCACAAGCCACTAAACTGCTAGGAGTATAGGCATGCACCACGATCCCCAGCTCCACAGCAATATCTTGCACCACATGGAATTTTATATTGTATTAATATAATAATACAGAGAATCCATGTACAGAGTTAATGGCTCAACCAATATTACCTATTCTTTTTTTCTTAATCATGAAAACAAACCTAGGAGGTAGTTGTTAACGCCCAGATGCAAAGGAGATGTTTATGATCACAAAGCAGATAATTCAAGGGTGTGTGTCTGTGTGTCTGTGTGTCTGTGTACATAATAGCTTCTGTTTATTATCAGGGAGTTGCTCTGTCCCAAGCTTTGCATGCATATTTTTAAATTTTTACAGCAAAGCCATGAAGTAAGCTCTGAAATTATTCCTATTTTACATCTATGGAAATTAATGCTTGAAGAAGGTAACTCCCTCAATGTTTCACAGCTAATTAAGTGATGAATCAAGATTTTAATCTAAGTTCCATTTCATAGTCCACGAGTATGACTGCTTCCCCCACTTCTCAATATGCACAGTCGTGCACACGCATGTGGATATCTGTGCATGTTACAGATTCAAATAAGCAATAAAACAGCTCATGTATCTGGTAAGAGACACAGCCAGAAGGCCAGTGAAAGTCTTGTACTCTATTTGATGGCTGCCTGCCCAAGTGCTTAATGCTGCCATTTTACTAACAGACTCCTTGCACCAATGCCATTCTGCTTCAATGGCAGGGGTCAGAGAAAGCACAGGTCACTGAAATCCAAATATAATTCTGGAATATGTCTTATGCAACATCTAGTTAAAAATCTCTTGCCATGGCTGTTTAACATGACCCTGGTGATATACCTGGATGGTTCTATTTCCTTTCCCTATCCTCCCTAGAACAGGGGTTTAAATAAAGTCTCAAGTAACCAAGGCTTGGCCCCAGGAGGAAAAGCTGCAGGAGAGTGCTATAGGAAAAGGACCTTAATGACATCCACCAGACTTGATAACTGAAGGGCTAGGGATGGAACTGAGCATGGCTAGCATGTGTAGGGCCCTGGGTTTCATCTCCAGCACAGAAATAACCATGAGGATTGACTGGCTCCATTACATAAGCTGAGATTGAGATGGACAAGGGGATCAGGGCATGGACGACTGGAGAGCAATGGGGTTTGATTTGCACTAGGGCTGTGGTTCTATCTGCAAAGTGCTTGTTTTGTACACCCAAGGACCTGAATACAACCCCAGAACTCACAATGTTTAAAAAAAAATGGTGGCATGGTACCGTTCTTTAAAGCCATGTGCTGCAGGGACAGAGACAGGCAGAACTGTGGGCTTACTGGCCAAATCACCTTCCGTTGTATGTATTGAATTCTAAGCCAATGAGAGGTTCAATCTCAAAAAAAAAAGAAAGAAAGAAAGAGAGAGAGAGAGAGAGAGAGAGAGAGAGAGAGAGAGAGAGCGAGGGAGGGAGGGAGGGAGGAAGGAAGGAAGGAAGGAAGGAAGGAAGGAAGGAAGGAAGGAAGGAAGGAAGGAAGGAAGGAAGAAAAGAGAGAAAAGGAAAAGAAAAAAGATAGATGGCACCCAAAATATGACAGCCAATGTTGTCCTTCTTTCTTCCACATATATACACTAGCACAAATAACTGTGAAACACATATATCTGCAAGTACATGAACATGACCATTCATATACACACATCCACAAGGTTGTTCCATTGAGCTGAAGCAGGACTATGTACTTTAAACATAGTGAATGCATGTTTGTGTGACTGAGTGACCAGATATTAATTTGTTTAGACTAATCTTTTTTATAAATGAACACTTCTTAGTACCTCTATTGGGAAGTCACCCAAAAGGGGCTGTAAAAAATAGAAAATGTCTGGAAAAAAAGTCAGCACCATTGGACAGGCCAGTACCTAATCTTCTGTTCTGATTAGTACCCAATCTCTTTGTTCCATGAGGCCTTGGGATGAAAGAGAACCTTCTTTCTAAGGAAAGGCATCTAAGACCACACTTTCCAGTGACAGAGAATGACATGTGGTCTTACAGATGGGCAGAACCATCTGCACAGCTACAGGAGATAGTACAGCCTGATGTCAGCTGCAGACTTCCAGAGTGCACTTGGTACTGCCCCTCTGCTCACTCTAGGCCGTCAGGCATCTCTTAGCTATGTGAGTCTAAGTGTCCCTCTAGTAGAGTCTTTTGAGGACTTTAGATAGTCAATTACCTCTAGATAGCACTAAAGAATCCCAACTGATACAATGTAGGGAACCTGAGACTGGAAAGTGAGAGGGAGGCTTTATGTTAGCTCTCCCTGGCAGGAAAGCCAGGGTGTTCACACTGTAGATCTGTGAGTCGGAACTGTTGTTGTATTGTTTTGTTTATCTGTCACAGCAGGCTTGCCTGACACCATCTACTGAGTAAACTGCACTAGGATCACCATGCAGTTGCCGCCCACTGTGGTTAACAGGGGGTCAGCTTGGGAGTCCAACAGCCTGGTTTTCATTGCTTGGAAAACTATATTGCTTATTGACTCTGAAATTGGAAAATGCTTATTTGCAATTGAAATTAGAACACAATTTCACAGAAAAGGCTTACCAGCCTCTAAGATGACCTCCCACACACCATTCCTTCACAGCTTAATGAGTGATTTGAGTTAGGGCAAGCTCAAGTGCAGATTTTGTGCTGGCAAATACTCCCATCCGTCCACTGGGACCTACTTACATGGGCAACCAGTATTAGGAGAATCCCTCTTGTTAAATTGATAACACTTCCACAGGCCACCAGGGAGCCAGGTAATTGTAACAGTATTTCTGGGCTAAATTCCAATCATTGCCACTGCAAATCAGAAGCAATGGGAAAGATGTCTTTGGGTTTTTTATAATTGTATTATCTGCGCTACAGAACAGGAGAAGGGAAAATTAAGATCACAATGAAGTTGGTAATACTAGATTTATTCTCAATATCACTTAATGAAATTGCATCAGTATTTTAAAAGCTAATGCCTTCCATCTGCCTCTTCACTAACCTCCACTTTATGGTGTTTTTTATCATCAAACTCAGAAGACTACAGCAGTCATGGTGCATGCTTTGGTATAAGGCACACTAGATAAGACAGGGTGGGGAAAGAAAGTAAGGGAAACAAAGGGTCAAGTTTAGCACTCACTAATTGCCCCTCTGCCCCAAATCTGCCGGTTAGTCCCACTTCTGTGGTAATGGTAATTAAAGCCTTTAGTAAGATTTTCTAAGAGCATGAAATCTGTGTGTGGTTTATGTGTGTGAGCCTGTATTGTGTTATGTACATGTGTGTGTGCAGTGACTTCCTCAATCACTCTCCATCTTATTTGTGAACAAGGTCACTCTCTGAACCTTGGGCTCACCAATTGGCTAGCCTGGCTGGACATCAAGTCCTGCAGTCCACTGCCTCTATGTCCTCAGCACTGTGGTTACCAATGTGTGCCACCATATATGTCTTTTTACTTGAGTACTAGCAATCCAAACTCAGGCCTTCACACTTGTACGGTGAGCACTTTACCTCTGATCCATCTTCCCAGCACTGCAAAGACCATGAAGTAAACATTGCTGATAATGGGCAGTGGTGGAGGGAGATGCTGTTGGTGTCTGGAGTTTTGCTGTTTGGTTTCTTTGTTGTTTCTACCACATGTCTGTCTGGATGCTGATGAGAGACTAGAATAGCCTCACCTACTTTTCTTGGGCACTCAGTTGCTTAAAATATAACTGCAGCTCTGACCCTAATCAGGTAGTCCCTTTATGATGGTCTTCTGATGATGAGCCCTGGTTCCATGTAGTCCAGTCCTCTGCCTTAGCTGCTTGCCTGGTATTGGTACAACCTAGGAATCTTCTCCAGTAAGTTGACTGAAGCAGACTTTCAAGGATGTCTAAATCTTAGCTCAGCAAGGAGAATCTCCTCCAAGCCTGTTTCTCCTTCAGGTACTCTAATGCAGTCATAAGATGTTCTTCAATGTTCTCTAAATATTTGTAGCTTCTCATGGTTCAACTCCTGTTATACTGAATGATGTTTTATATTAAACTTTTCCTGGGTGGTTTGTCTTCTAAGTGGAAGCTAACCGATAAGTAA
Organism: Peromyscus attwateri; assembly: GCA_902168425.1. NCBI lineage: Eukaryota > Metazoa > Chordata > Mammalia > Rodentia > Cricetidae > Peromyscus > Peromyscus attwateri. The sequence continues at coordinate 63,160 of CABHPP010125895.1, read as the reverse complement.
TTGGTAGCAGGCATTATTCCCCCCTAAAGACAGATTAGACTATTGATTTGATCATGCTCTTGTGCTAAAGTTCAGTGTTGAGTGTCTCAACAAAGTGAATTTGGATGGTAGTAACCCACAGCATAGGGCAACATTATAATTAATCAGACAATGGTCTGCAGTTGATTGTGATGTGGAGACAACTGAAATGGGTGCCTTGACAGCCAAGTAATGGATGAGCTTCATTTCCCTAGTAGTGAAAATAACTCTAAGTCCTGTGACTTGGGATTGATATTTATAATGCTCTTGAGTACTTAGAAACTGGAATTCTTGGTCATTTAACTTTTGGCCTACATCAAGAAATTTAGGATATCGATTAGGAAATAACAGAATCCTGAAACCTTTGGAGACATTTGGCTGAACCCACATAGCCAAACTTTCAAATTTCCATGTCATATTGAGCCTTCTATATTAAAGAAATTAGATTCTTCTCTAACATTTGAAAAATTACTTAAAATCTTATAGTATTCTCACCTTGAGCAGGTATTAAAAACCCATGTCCATTTCCAAAATACAGACCCACAAACATACTCATTGTACTCTCCTGCACTAGACCCATGATTAAAGTCATACTTCACCATACTCCAAGGCCCAGGACACACAATGTAGCATGAGAGAGAAGGATTTACACTCCAAAACATTTGCAAGGCTTGCACAGGACTTGAACAATCTATTGCACAGGAGCCAAAGCTCAGGAAGTGTGTCTAGGGCTGGTGTCTAAGTGAGTCAGACAAGTGATGTCATTTAGCCAGAAAAACAAGGTGTGGATGGTTACCACAGAGAGCAGCAGGCATATAACAGTAATCAAAATGATTTGAATTGCATATATTTAGCAGTGGACTAATTGATCATGATGGTCTCCAAGATTAAATAGACTAGTAATTTACACAAGTATTTTTAAACAGATAAAATAAACTCTAAGTCTGGGACCAAAAGCCTGACTTGAGTCACCACAGTGAAGACACTTAATCAGTCTAAACATCATATTAGACAATTCATTGACACCTCTACCTCAAACACGTCACTGAAGAAAAAGGTCAAGTAACCTTGAGAATACCTCTAGCCAATTTGACAAGGACATACAATAAGTATCCCAAGACCATTTTTTAGACTGTATTGGGACCACAGCAAATGTTCAAACTTGTAGAAAATTGTTACATAATAGTCCTGAATTGATACCAGTTCTTGGGGATCTAAAATACTGTGGCTGTCAGTATTTGTAATCAAATAAAAGATGGACTTGTTTGAAATACAACTCAGAGTAGATTTTGTTTGTTTTCGAGTTGACTCTAGAAGCAGAGTGAGGGTCATTGTGGAAGGAAAGACTCAACAAAAGCCCATGGAACATGCCTTCACTGCCAGGGGCATCAACAGAAGCAATACTTGGGTCTTGGGAATGTGGAGAGACTAAGGTTTCCATCAAAGACTTTGAAGTATGATCAGTGGGGCTACAGGTCATTTTCCCACACAACTCTTCAGCATTCTCTTGAAAAATGACCAGAGATTATTGTAATGTTCACAGATGGCAACCCTGAAACTCCTGCTGTTCCTCTTGTACTAGTTTATGAGAACTCAGCAAGAACTTAGGCACTTAGTTTGCAGCTATTAACCTGACAAACACCACTTTCTACAATTTCTTAGGAACAGAGAATGGACTTGAGTCATCACAGTGAAACATTGTTGGTGCAAATAGCAAACCCTTCTATCCTTTATCAAAGCATTGCCAATTTTTCCCAAAAGGAACCCCAGTTGCCTTCTTCCACAAAACCTTACCCAAGACCACAGTGTCAACCCACTAGGTCTGATGACCAAGAGCTAGGAAGCACTCTAGATGCTTCAGTAAGACATGTGCAAAGTAGGAATGGGAGAAAAAAACCCACAACTTCAGATACCTGATACCTCAGTGAAGTAAGTGATGGTTCACTCTCACACAACATGTCAAGGCAATTTTTCCAAGGTGAAAAAAGAGAGGATTCATATCCTGTTACCTACCAGGAACAACAGGAGTGATGCCTGGCAGACATTCTGGATAGGAGAGGCAATTTATACAAAATCTTGTGTGCTGTTTCTTCTCACAGACACATGAAAGGCTGTCAGTTTTGAGTAAAGATGAGAGCAAGAAAAGGCCTAAAGTGAATGTGGGCTGCTAGATCGGCCAAGCTGCAGTAGTCTTTGTAGCAGAAGTGATAGCTGAGATGACAGACCCGGCAATACCGGAAGTACCTAAAGACCCGGCAATACCTGAGGTACCTACACACCCAGCAATAGCTGAAGTGCCTACAGAGAGGATCTACAGATCCAGCAATACCTGAAGTACCTACAGACCATGCTGAAGGACCCACACACCCAGCAATACCGGAAGTACCTAAAGACCCGGCAATACCCAAAGTCCCTACACATTCAGCAATACCTGAAGTACGTCTGATAAATGGGAACACTGTATGGAGGAGTTTAGGCCCACCAAGAAGAACAACAGATATTTCTAAGATTTGGAAACAAACCCAAGCTAACTTCTGCAGACAGCAGAAACACCTTCTGATTTGCTGTTAGGCATTGGTGGAAATGGAATGCCTAGAGACAGCATATCAGGTGGCCTGGGGACATGAGCTTTTCCTCATAAACTAGAGTTCTCTAACCTACGTATTTACTGGGGTGGATGGCTGCAGCAGCAAGCTGTTAGGAACCAAAGATCACATTTAGATGACCAGGTTCATCCAGATCTTGGAAGTCAGAGTAAGAAAGTAGCTCAGGTTCCTTTAGCAGGAATTCTCTTGTATTGACTGCTTTGTTTTAGTTCATGTTTGTGGCCTCTGATGATAGTTTTTATACCCTCGGGTAGGGTATAAATGACAGGAAGAAGAATTTCCAGCCACAGGGCGCTGTATGATTTGATGGAACTAGTAAAAAGAGAACAGCTGTACCAGTGAAGTCTCACTCAGAAGAGACTCTAGCGCAGTGGTTCTCAATCTTTCTATTGCTGTGACCTTTAATACAGTTTTTTATGTTGTGGTGACCCCAACCATAAAATTATTTCATTGTTATTTCATAACTGTAATTTTGCTACTGTTATGGTTGTAATGTAAATATCTGATATGTGACCTATGGTGATATTTTATTTGTACTGAAATGTGATTTTATTTGTATGTTAATAAATAAAGTTGCCCAGGTGTCAGAGCTATTAGCAAGCCATAGCGAAAGCCAGGGCGGTGGTGGTGCACGCCTTTAATCCCAGCACTTGGTAGATAGAGCTAGGTAGATCTCTATGTGTTCAAGGATGCAGCCAGCATTGGAGACACACGCCTTTAATCTCAATACCAACCATAGAAGACCTGGAGGTCTGTACAGACAAGCAGTGACGAGGCAGTCATGTGGTTGGGTTTACAACCAATGAGAAGGCAGAACAAGAAATCTTTATAAAGACAAACACACAGGAAGTAGCTCTCTTTCGGAGAGGTAGGACCACCACGAGAGGAAGGGTAAGGTTTTTAGCTCTTAGCTATTGCTCTGACCTCTTGGCTTTCTTCTTTGCATTGGTTCTGTGTTTCTTATTGAATAAGACGGTTACTTCTACAGTGACCCCTGTGGATATCACAATTCATTGGTTTAGAACCACTTAAAGAAAACCCTCCCAATGTGTACAACTTCAATAATGCATTTGGTTGACCATTCTGTCTCAGGAAATAAAGGTTGACAGGAGCATGAGGAAGTAAGTGACATCTGTAGAAGGAATTTCATAATGACCAGATTGTGACAGTGCTAATGTTTATGTACATCTACTGAAGTGGAGACTCTTAAAAGCAATTTGTGTATAGGCAGCATGCTCTCATGACACAAACCTCTCTCTAACCATATTAGTGTTTGCTAAGTGGACCAGCAAACAAAATGACCATGGAGGCAAGAACATGAGGACTCAGTAACATCAAGTTCCTTTACCAAGAATGATCTGGCTAATGCCACCGTCTAATTTGCCAAAGTCAAAGACTAAAGCTGAGCAAAGAAAAGATAAAAAGATCTGTCTTCCCTGGAAGAAACCTGTCTTCTAGACTTGCTTGCTGTGCTGTGATGCTTGTGTCAACATCAGCACCCATAGCCTGCAGGGATACTTTAACCTTTGTGGTGGTTTAAATAGGTATGGTCCCCCATAGACTCACTGAATACTTGGCCCATAGGAAGTGGCACTGTTAAGAGGTCTGGCGTTGTTGGAGGAAGTGTGTGTCACTGTTGGGGCAGGCTTTGAGGTCACATATATTCAAATCTATACCCATTGTAGCACACAGTCTCCTTCTACTGCCTGCAGATCAAGTAGTAAAACTCTCAGTTACCTCTCTAGCACCATGTGTGCCTGCATGCTGCCATGTTTCTCATCGTGACAATAATGGACTAAACCTCTCAATTGTAAGCCAGCCCCAGTTAAATGTTTTCCTTTATAAGAGTTGCTGTGGTCATGGTGTCTCTTTACTGCAATAGAAAGCCTAACCAAAGCAACCTCCTACCATGGAATTCTGCATAGCTTTGGTTCTGATGAAAGAACTTTATTTCCTTGCAAAGTAAGGCTTATGTCTGTATCATTAACTGGTCTCACTACAGGTGACATCACATAGAACCAGGTAGGCTTAATTAGATGAAGAATTGCTTATGAGAAACTCAATTACTACACAGATTGGAAGCATCCTAAAATGATGCTATTTTGTTTATAGGATAACACCATGTGCTTTACATAACAGACTATAATATAACACTATCTCCCCCACAGCTAGATTCTGTCACCCCAGGAAACAATGTGTAAGGAGGCCTCTTAATATCCTAATAATTCCCTATCAGGATTTTTCCACTGTGCTTTGATATCTTTCTACATGAAGAGAGAATGTTACATTAGGGACACAATAGTGTGTCCACTAAATTGGAAATGTCTACCTGAACTCTGGAGTGTCTCTTAGTACTTCCACACTCAACATAAAAACTTAATAAAATGACAACAACAAAAAATGCAGGTTAATTAATAACTTAGACCTTTGGAGATTAACATGCAAGTCATGCTTCCAAGTAAATAACCTCAACTAACCAAAGTCTTGACTGTAAATGTGGAAGACATACAAAACTGGTGGTGTGAAAAAAGAAAAGGTTAAATACTGGCTAGAACCATTTGAACAATTATAGGAATAAAACTTTAATATTTCTGTATGTTTCCTATTTGTTTATTGCATGCATTTGTTTATATGGGAACCATTTTCTTCTCTGACAATTTTTAAATTTTAGATACAAACTATTGTGGATTAAATTTTAAATGTACTTTAAAGATAACAGAACAGTCAGTGAAACTAAAATGGAATGTAGGAGTTATTATATCCAGTGATGGTTAAAATGACTGTTAGAAATGTACATCTCACATTTGGGAAGGGTGAGAATTCTTCATTTGTAAGAATAGCTGTATCTTATTTGAGCAATTCTTATTTGATGGACGTTCAAACATGTATGGAAAGATGCTGTACTAGTTACTTTTCTCTGTGTGTGACAAACACCTCTAAAAGCAACTGAAGGGAGGAAAAGTATGTTTGGGCTCAGATTTTAAGAAGAGATGCAGTGCATCATGGTAATGAAGTCATGGTGACATGAGTGTGAGGTGGCTGGTTATCTACATCTAGAGTAAGGAAGCACAGAGAAGTGAACGCTTTCTCACTCAGTCTACTTCCTCCTTTTTGCTCAGCCCAGGAGCCCACATTCAGGCCTACTTTTCCTTCTTCAGCTCAATCTTCCTGAAAACATCTTCATAGACCTGGTATGTTCCATAGTGAGCTTGAACCCAGTCAAATTGACAATGAAGATTAGTTATTGTAATTCCACCCTCATCAATTTGACACCAAAAGACAACAATTTAAAAAACACTCCACACAGACTTCACTCCTTCTTCTGGTCTTCATATCCTGGCCTACAACTTCAGAACAAGACTTTGTATTTACCAGAGGCCAGGCCAGATCTAGGGACCCCAGGTAAGATACTGCCCACTGCCTGCTAACACTCCTCCAAGTTTACCCAACAACCTCAGACTGAACCCCTTCCCCTGGGCCCCATAGTAGGGCCCACAGCCCTAGCAGCTTTATTGGAGGTCATGTGACCCTAGGGACCCCAGGTAAGACACCACCCACTAAACTCCTTTAAGCCTGCCCAACAACCCTAAAATGAACCCACCCTATTCCCCTTCCCCAGCTCCATATCCCAGCCTATGACTTCAGCTTTAACAGAGGCCAGGATGGGTCTAGGGACTCAAGACCATAAAAACTCCAGCAGAGACACGTTACTGGACCTGAAGACTCAATAGTTACCTTGGCTACTTAAGCAAGAAGGCCAGAAAAGAAAAAGAAACCAAGGATCAAAACACCCATCCAACAAAGACAAACACAGGAATCAATACCTATAATCATCCCAAATCCAAATACCTAAACACAGTATAAGAACACAATCAATAACAGAAAGGGCAATATGGCACCACCAGAACAAAGCTATCCAATGACAGCAAGACCTGAACGGTCCAACACAGCTGAAGCACAAGAAAATGACCCTAAAAATAACTATATAAAGATGATAGAGGTCCTTAAAGAGGAAATGAAATAATTCCTTAAAGAGATTGAGGAAAAGACAAACAAAAAAATTGAATGAAATCAATAAATCCCTTAAAAGAATGCCAAGAAAGCCAAGAAAAAAATAAAAAGGTGATGGAAACTGTTCAAGACCTGAAAATGAAAATAGAAGCAATAAAGAAAATACAAATGGAGGTAATTCTGGAAATGGAAAATCTAGGGAAGTGAACAGGAACTATAGATGCAAGCATCATCAACAGAATTCAAGAGAGAGAAGAGAGAATCTCAAGCATTGAAGAGATGATAGAGGAAGTAGATTCACTGATCAAAGAAAATGTTAAATCTAAAAAATTTATAGCATAAAACATCCAGGAAATCTGGAACACTATGAAAAGACCAAACCAAAGCATAATAGGAATAGAAAGAGAAGAATCTCAGCTCAAAAACACAAAGAATGTATTTAACAAAATCATGGAAGGAAATTTTCCCAACCTAAAGAAGGTAGTGCAATAAGACAACTAAAGGAAATCAAAGGGATACAATCAGAAAGGAAGAAGTCAAAGTATCATTATTCACAAATGATATGATAGTATACATAAGTGACCCCCAAAATTCTACCAGGGAACGCCTACCGCTGATAAGCACCTTTATTCATGTGACTAGATACAAGATCAACTCAAAAAAATTAATAACCTTCCTATATACAAATGATAAACAGGCTGAGAAAGAAATCAGGGAATCAACACACTTTACAACAGCCTCAAATAATATATAGAATCTTGGTGTAACTCTAACCAAGCAAGTGGGGCACAGACCTGTATGACAAGAACTTCAAGGCTTTGAAGAAAGAAATTGCAGAAGATATTAGAAGATAAAAAGATTTCCCAAGCTCATGGATCAGTAGGATTAACATAGTAAAAAATGTCATTTTTACCAAAAGCAATCTGAGATTCAATGCAATCCCCATCAAAATCCCAATACAATTCTTTACAGGCCTCAAAAGAATAATACTCAACTTCATATGGAAAAACAAAAAAACCCAGGATAGCTAAAACAATCCTGTACAATAAAAGAACTTCCATAAATATCACCATCCCTGATTTCAAGCTCTACTACAGAGCTATAATAATGAAAACTGCATGGCATGGTATTGGCATAAAAACAGACAGGTGGATCAATGGAATGGAATTGAAGACCCAGACACAAATCTACACACCTATGGCACCTAATTTTTGACAAAGAGGCCAAAATATACAATGGACAAAAGAAAGCATCTTCAACAAATGGTGCTGGTATAACTGGATGTTGACATGTAGAAGAATGCAAATAGACCCATATCTATCACCCTGTACAAAACTCAAGTCCAAGTGGATAAAATTCTTCATCATAAATGCAGATACATTGAACATGATAGAAGAGAAAGTAGGAAATAGCCTTGAACACATTGGCACAGTAGACAACTTCCTGGACAGGATACCAATAGTATAGACACTAAGATCAACACTTAGTAAGTGGGACCTCATGAAACTGAAAAGCTTCTGTAAGGCAAAGGACACCATCAATAGGACAAAATGGCAGCCTATAGAATAGGAAAAGATCTTTACCAACCTGACATCTGACAGAGGGCTGATTTCCAAAATATATAAAGAACTCAGGGAACTAGGCATCAATAAACCAAATAATCCAATTTAAAAATGGGGTACAGACCTAGACAGACAATCCTCAACAGAGAAATCTCAAAAGACCAAGAAACACTTAAAAATGTTCAGCATTCTTAGCCATCATGGAAATGTAAATCAAAACAATTCTGAGATTCCATCTTATACCTGTCAGAATGGCTAACAACAAAAACACAAGTAGCAGCTCTTGCTGGAGAGGATATGAAACAAGGGGAACACTTCTCCTTCACTGGTGGGATTGCAAACTTGTACATCCACTTTGGAAATCAATATGGCAGTTTCTTGGAAAACTGGGAATCAATATACCACAAGACCCAGCTATACCAAAGGATATACCCAAAGGATGCCACAGGGACACTTGCTCAACTATGTTCTTAGCAGCTTTATTTGTAATAGCCAGAACCTAGAAACAACCTAGATGTCCCTCAACTGAGGAATAAAGAAAATGTGGTACATATATACAATGGAGTACTACTCAGCTGTTAAATACAATGACATCATGAAATTTGAAGGCATATGGATGGAACTAGAAAAAAAAATCATTCTGAGTGAGGTAACCCAGACCCAGAAGGACAAACATAGTATGTACTCTCTCATAAGTAGATATTAGCTATAAAATAAAGGATAGCTATGCTACAATCCACAGACCCAGAGACTAAATAACAGGAGGCTTTAAGGGGGGAATATCCAGATCTCCCTGGGAAGGGGAAATAGAAGAGATTTTGTGAGTGGACTGTGGGCAGGTGAGGATGAGAACATGAGCGATCAGGTTGGGGGGAGTGGAGGGGAAGAGTACTGAAAGAAACTGCTGGAGGGGCATCATTTCAGGGTCAGGTAAAAACCTAGCACAAGGGAATCTCCCAGGAATCTACAAGGATGATCCCAACTCCACTTCTAGCAATAGCAGATATGTAGCCTGAACTGGCCATCTCCTTTGACTAGGTAAGACTTCCAGTGGAGGGAGTGGGAAATAAACCCAGCTATATAACCTTTGACCTACAGTCTGCCCTGCCTATGAGCTGTGATGACATAAGGGTGGCCTAGAGATTAAGAGAGTGGCCAACCAATGACTGGTCTAGCCTAAAATCCATGCCAGAAGAGTAAACTCATCCGTGACACTGCCTGGAACATGAGGACCCACAGGCTGGATGACTCAGAGACCTAGAATAGAACCAAACACAACTGGAGGGGGAAATGTCAATATAGTGATGCTTAATGATATTCCACTATACTCATAGATTGATGTGTAGCCCATTTGTCATCAGAGAGGCTTTATCCAGCAACTGGTGGAAAAAGATAGAGACCCACAGCTAAACATGAGGCAGACCTTGGGGAATCCTGCAGAAGACGTGGAGAAAGGATTGTAGGAGCCAGGGAGTTCAAGGACACAATAAGAAAACCCACAGAATCAACTAACCTTGGCTCATAGGGTCTCATAGCAACTGAACCAACAACCAGAGAGCCTGCATGGGACTGACCTAAACACTCTGCATATATGTTACAGTTATGTAGCTTGATCTTCTTCAGGACTCCTAACAGTAGAAGCAAGGGCTGTCTCTGACTCTTTTCCTGACTTTTGGGACTCCTCATACTGGGTCACCTTGCTTAGCCTTAATACAAGGGGAGATGCTTAGCCTTACTGCAACTTGATATACCATGTTTTGTTGATATCCATGGGAGGCCTGCCGTTTCCTGAACAGAAATGGAGGAGGAGTGGATTGGGGGGGGTTACAGAGTGGGGGGGGGAGGGAGGGGACTAGGGGGAGGGGGGGAATGGGGGGAAGAATACGAATCAAATTCTTGGAAATAAAAACTATTATTCATTTAAAAAATAATAAAATAAAATAAACCAACACTCCACATTGGCCCCTAAAGTCTCATTTTCACTTCATAATGAAAATACATTTATTTCAACTTTAAACATCCTGATAGTCTGTGCAATCCCAACAATATTCACAAACCTAAAGAATATTCAGAGAATCAAGAAAACTCTTTTCCTTTCTGTAATATAACCTTTTATATTCTTATTACATACATTTATTTTCTCTGTGTGGTGTCATAACATGTACATGGAAGTCTAGAACAACTTATAGGAATAATTTCCTTCTAACTCAGGTCATCAGGCTACTGAGGCATCTTTTTTCCTATTTTTTTTTTATTGAAAATAGTTTTTTTCACACATTATATTCTGATTACAGTTTCCCATCTCCCAATTCCTCCCAGATCCTACCTACCTTTCCTCCCATCCCATCCAAATCTACCCCCTTTCTGTCTCATTAGAAAAGTCGAAATCTTAAAAAAAAATCAAAAGCATCTAAAGAATAATGATAAGATAACATAAAACAATAACAAATAAGTCAGAATAAGACAAAACAAACAGAAGAGAAGGAACCAAACAAAAAGCACAAGAAACACATGTAAATGCAGAGACATACACATTGACACACACAGGAATCCCACAAAAACACAAAACCTGAATATATTATATTTGCTATAATACATATGCAAAGGACCTGTAAGGTAAAATCATTTTTAAAAATGGATCCTCAGCTAAATCACAGGCCATGTCTGCCAGAAAACCAGATAGGCTGCCTACAGACCTTCTGTTCTCTCTCTCTCTCTCTCTCTCTCTCTCTCTCTCTCTCTCTCTCTCTCTCTTTCTCTCTCTGGTGTGTGTGTGTGGTGTGGTGTGGTGTGTGTGGTGTGGTGTGGTGTGTGTGTGTGTGTGTGTGTGTGTGTGTGTGTGTGTGTATTCTCTGTTCCCCCAGACCCAATCCCCGAGTCTCCTCCCTAACACTGCAACAGAACACTAGCTGCAGCCTTCCCTACCCCTGCTGACATCCCACATACCCCACAGACCATCCCCTCCTAGCCACCCTCCCCCACTTCCACTCAGTTGACATATCACAGCCTCCAACTCCAGCAAGCACTCCCTGCTGAACCACAGGCCACACTTGCCAGAAAGCCAGGTAGGCTGCCTTTAGAACATGTCTTGTCTCTCTTTTGTGCCAGATCCAATCCCCCAGTCTCATCTCCAGCTCTTGTTGCAGAATACCTGTGAAAGTCTTCCCTTCCCCAGGCCCATCTCCTGTGGATCCCACAGATCTTTACCTTATAACCTTCCTCCCACACTCTTTTGCTTAGTCCCAGACCCCAAACCCAACAGGGCTTCCCCTGCTAAAATCCAAGGGCTGCTCCTTCCAAGGCAACAAGTAGGCTGATGGCAGCCCCACATCTCTCCCACTGCTCCTGAGATTCAATCCCTCCAATCTCATCTCCAAATTTGTAGCTGGAAACCTGCTGCCATCTCCATTTCCTCTCTGACCTCATCCCCAAAGGATCACGAAGACCTTCTCCTCCAAACTTTCTTTCCCTAACTCATCCCAGTTACCCAACCTCCAACACCAGCAGACATTTCCTGTGAACACATTAGCTAAGAAGGCCAGGAAAACAGACTGTTAACACATAGCTATCACATTCTCCAAAAATCCAGACAGGAAATAGAAACCAAGGAACACCCATCCAACAAAGGCAAACCCAGAAATCAGCAACTAGACCTATAATCATCCCAAACCCAGATGCCTAAATGCCAGCATGAACACACAATCAGCAATAGCCAGGACAATACATCTCCACTAGAGCCCAGCTATTCTACCACAGCAAACCATGAATATTCCAACATAGCTGAGACACAAGAAAAAGACATTAAAACAGCTTTTATGAATATGATAGAGGTCCTTAAAGAGGAAATGAATAAATCCCTTAAAGAAATTCAGGAAAACACAAACAAACAATGTAAGGAAGTAAATAAAACTGCTCAAGACCTGAAATTGAAAATAGAACCAATTAAGGAAACTCAAAATGAGGGAATCCTGGAAATTAAATTTTTAGGAATTCAAACAGAAACTACAGAGGCAAGCTTTACCAACAGAATACAAGAGATGGAAGAAAGAATGTCAAGTGTTAAAGACAATAAAAGAAATGGATGCATTGGTCAAAGAAAATGTTAAATCTAAAATACTCATGATACAAACCATCCAGGAAATCTGGGATGCTACAAAGAGACCAAACCTAAGAATAATAGGTATAGAGGAAGGAGAAGAAATCCAGCTAAAAACCAAGAATGTTTTCAATAAAACCATAGAAGAAAATTTTCCTAACCTAAAGAAGGAGATGCCTATATAATACAAATTGCTAAATGGACTTATTAATAAAAAAAAAAACCCAGAGCCAAATATTAGAGTGAAAGCTGAAATATCAGAGAAACAGAACAAGCCACAGCCAACCTCACCTTGCCAACTCCTCAGCCAATCCTGTTTCCACAGACTGGAAGCCTCTGAGTCTTCACCCAAAGGTGTCTCCACTGAACTGCTGCTAAAAAGCTTCTACTTCCTGGTCCTCATACCTTATACACCTTTCTGCTTCCTGCCATCTCTTTCTGGGATTAAAGGTATTTGTCCTTCCCAAGCAAAGACATGAGATCTCAAGTCCTGGGATTAAAGGTGTGTGCCACCACTGCCTGGCTTCGTTTCCAGTGTGGCTTGAAACTCACAGAGATCCAGATGGATCTCTACCTCCCCAGTGATAGGATTAAGGGTGCATGCCACCACTGTCTAGCCTCTATGTCTAATTTAGTGGCTGGCTCTGTCCTCTGATCCCCAGATAAGTTCTATTTGTTAGAGCACAAATAAAATACCACCTCATGACTATAATGCTACAAGAAGCTTAAATAGACTGTACCAGAGAAAAAAGTCCCCTTACCACATAAAAATCAAAACAATAAATATACAAAACAAAGAAAGATTATTAAAAGCAGCAAAGAAAAAAGACTAAGTAACACATAAAGGCATACCTATTTGAATTGTACCTGACTTCTCAAAGGAGACTCTAAAACTCAGGGGGCTTGGACAGATGTGCTGCAGATGCTAAGAAACCACAGAGGCCATCCCAGACTACTATACCCAGCAAAACTTTAAATAATGATAGATGAAGAAAATAAAGGAAATGATAAAGTCAAATTTAAACAATATCTATATCTTAGGGTTTCTATTGCTGTGACTAGACACCATGACCATGGCAACTCTTATAAGGAAAACATTTAATTGGGTGGTCCTTTTACAGTTTCAGAGGTTCAGTCCATCATAGTGAGGAGCATGGTGGCCTGCAGGTAGATGTGGTACCATGGTTGTAGCTGAGAGTCCTACATCTTGGAGGCAACAGGAAATCACGACTGAGACACTGGGTGGTATCCTGAACAAAACCCACCCCCACAGTGACACACTTCTTCCAACAAGTCCATACCTCCTAAGAGTGCCGCTCCCTGTGAGATTATGGGGACCAATTACATTCAAATTACTACAATCTACAAATCCAAGCCTACAGAAAGTGCTAGAAGGAAAATACCAACGCAAGGAAGTTAACTACACCCATGAAAACAGAGGAAATAAATAATCTCACACCAGAGAAATCAAAAGAAAGTAAATATGTCCTCACACACACACTCACACACCAACACCGAAAACAACAATAACAACATAATAGAAATCAACAATCATTGGTCATTAATATCTCTTAATATGAATTATTCAATTCCCCAATAAAAAGACACAGAGTTGTTGAGCCCAGGTTGCAAGACCCCCAAGCAAGACCACCACAGAGCCATTATCCGGTGCAAGCACACAGAGGTTTTTATTTAAAAAAAAAAACAAGCAAGCTTGGTCCACAGTTCAGCATCCAACATAGCGGGTGGAGGAGAGCAGCCCCGAGCACTCACTTTAAGGGATTTATATAGGAAAAGTTTACATGCAGCTTAGGATTGGATGAGGGGGCTAGGGGTGAGGTAAGCATAAGGTTACTGATGGCTAACAGGATTCAAGGTATCTACAGAGACATAAATTTTTATTCCCTATGTCCTGCTTTTGTTGACACATTCAGATTTATTGGTGCAGTCCTACTCTCCTCTAAGGTCAACGTCTGGTCAGTTGAGTCCATTACTCCCCACATCTTGTTTTGCCAAGTCCGGGATACATAGATTTATTGTTCCAGCCTTAAGTTCAATTTCTGATCACTTCTAAAACTGCTGGTCAGCAAATACCTTTGGAGGAGGGGAGGGGGAAGCATCTCTTAAGATGGCTACCAATTTTTGCAAGGATTATGTCCTTAATTAAGTCACTAGCCTGCGACGGCCTAAAAAGCGGGTGTGGCCTCTGTGCCCTCTCTCCTTTTCCGCACTCTCTCCTTCCGTATTCCCCCCTTTGCGCAGTCTTCTCTCTCTCTCTCTCTCTCTCTCTCTC
>CABHPP010125895.1:0-48474 GCA_902168425.1 Peromyscus attwateri | reverse complement strand
CTCTCCCTCTCCCTCTCCCTCTCCCTCTCCCTCTCCCTCTCCCTCTCTCCCTCTTTCCCAATAAAGCTCTAGAAAGATAACTATGGCTCGTGACTCTTCAGTCACCGATACATCCAGCACTCTGCTCTGTCGGCCACGAGCGCCACCGCTTAATCAACAATTTTTCCCTTTCAGAGTGACAGAGTAGATGTGAAAATAGGATCCAATCTTCTGCTGTATCCAAAAAATACACCTCATCTGATCAAGAATGCGGCGAGCCACAGGAATATGAAATAGCAGTCCGGCTGTATATAATAAGTTATACCTCAACAAGACCAAGGGTCAGTTGAGTGGAAAGCCAATCAGCAGGGACTATTTGGTGTTACACAGCTTAATATTCAGTTGTGCCTTGCTATGAATTCCTTGTGCTCATAATTCTCCTAAAATGTATATGTGTGTGTGAACCTCCATCTCAAAGTACTTGGATAAAGTCAGGCAGACAGAACCTTCTGCCTCTGAGTTCCCAGCTCCTCTTTAGCATTTGTTTTGGGTATCTGCCTTTTGCAAATATCCTCCTAAGTTACTTCCTAATATAGGGCCAATCCCAAACAAAGCCTTGAAAGACAAGGGAGAAACAGACAGCTACCAGACCATCTGCTAGATGCCTGAAGCTCTCCCAAACTAAGGTAAAAGGTCCTTTAGGAGACAACCTGTCTCCCAGGCCAAGTGCCTGGCCCCCTAGTTGCATAGTTTTGCTTCTTGTGCAGATCAAGTTCAGATCTTCCACTGCCCCAAAGCAACTTCTTAGATCAAAAGGGTTTTCCCTCACCAGGTGCTTCAAGCTGTGATGCAGATTGACTAGCTGTCAGTGCTCCTCCCCTGCCCTGTCAGGTAATGGCAGCAGAGAAAAATAGCTACAGTTTTACTTTTAGTGAACTACAAACTTTTCCTACCCTATCACCTGTAAGTTTGTAGTTGAACACATTTGTGACAGACTCGTAATGCTTTCACCTAACCACAATAAGGATCTATTTTTAGCACATAAATTCCTTTTCTGATTTATTCCAACTCCTATCTGACTCCACCCTTGTTCTCTCCCCCTTTTGGGTTGCAAATAAAGTTGTCAGGAAGCTTCTGGTGGGGACCTGGCAGTCTTTGTGGTACAGTAAACATGAGGAGTCACTGCTCGGGAAAAGATGTAGACCAGTCCTGGGAGAATGGGGAGAGCTGAATTGAGAGAGTTGAATTGGTGTGTGGTGGTGGCAGATGAATAAATGAACTGGACAAAAGAGTTCCGTGCATCTGGATTTATTCCCACGCTGGTGGTAGCATCCCTTCTAGGCCCCTGGGATACTGTAATATTAAGGCTGGACCTTTGATATTACACAAAACAAGGATAGACATCACTTCAAGGTAATGGATTGGAAAAAGCTATCCCAAGCACATGAACCTAAGAATCAAACTGGTGTTGCCACTTTAATACCTAACAAAATAGACTTCAAACAAAAACTAATCAAAAGAAATAAAGAAGGACACTATTTACTCATCAAAGGAAAAATCTATCAAGATGACATTTTAATTCTTAACATTTTTGCCCCAAACACAAGGGAACCTAAGTCTGTACAAGAAACACGACTACAGCTTAAATCACACAGTGACCCTTGCACACTGAGAGTGGGAATCTTCAATACCCTACCCTCACCAATGGACAGGTCATCCAGACAAAAACTAAGCAGAAATACTGGAGCTAACAGACATTATAAATCAAATGGACCTAATAGATGTTTACAGAACATTTCACTCAAAACCAAAAGAATATGCCTTCTACTCTGTATCTCATGGAACTTTCTATTGACTACATACTTGGACACAATAGTCTCAATAGATACAGGAAATTGAAAGAATGCCTTGCATCCTGGCTACCACAGATTAAAGCTAGATAACAACCACAGAAACAATGAAAGCCTACAAACTCATGGAAACCGAACAACTCCCTACTGAATGAAAAAAATGGGTCAAGAGAGAAAGAAATAAAGAAAGAAAGAATTTCTAGAGTCCAATGAAAATGAATACACAGCATACCCCAAATGATGGGACACATTGAAAGTAGTTCCAACAGGAAATTCCATAGCACTAAGTGCCTACATCGAATAATAGAAGAGATCTTATACTGGCAACTTAACAGCACACCTGAAAGTTCTAGAAGAGAAAGATGAAAGCTCACACAAGAGGAGTAGATGGTGAGAAATAAAGAGTCAATGAAACAAAGAGTTGGTTCTTTGAGAAAATCAACAAAATAGAGACACTCTTGGCCAAACTAAGCAGAGAGAGAATATCCAAATTAACAAAATCAAAAAGGAGAAGGGGGACATAATAACTTGTTGCAGTAGCGCCCATGCTACCACCACCCATTCACCATTTCCAAGCGAGAGGCTGTGGATTAAAAAACAGAGATAAGGAGAGTGGGTCATTCGCCTCAGCAGAATGCCGAATGCTGTTTATTGAAAGAGGGAGGAAACCTTAAATACAGGCTTACAGCACAATGGAGGAACCCCAGAGGGCAGAAATTCGCTACCAATGTTCTGCATTCTCGCATCTAAGCTGTTTGCACCAAATGCAGGATACACAAACAAAGAACCTCAGGTGAGTGTTCAGTAAGAAGGAAACCGGCAGGGAATCAGCATAGGGAGGACATCTGGTCAAGGTCCGCAAACAGGCAACAGCTACCCAACATGGGGAGCCAGGGCCATACAATAACTGACACCTAGGAAACCCAGAGAACCATAAGGACATACTTTAAAAACCTGTACTCCACAAAAGTAGAAAATCTAAAAGAAATAAATGATTTTTATGGGTACCACTCACTAAAATTAAATCAAGCTCAGATAAACAATTTAAAAGACCTGTAAGCCCCAGGGAAATAGAAGCAATCATTAAAAAAAGGCCAGCGTCAGATGATTCTAACACAGAATTATACTAGATTTTTCAGTGAAGAGTTATTGCTAATACTCCTCAAATTATTACACAAAGTAGGAACAGAAGGAACAATGCCCAATTCAATTTATGAGGCCACAGTCACCCTGATATCCAAACCACTAAAAGACTCAACAAAGAAAGAGAATTACAGTATTAATTTCCCTTATGAACATAGATGTTAAAATACTTGCAAACTGAATCTAAGAACACATCAAAAAGACGATTCACCATGATTAAGTAGGCTTCAATTCAGAGATGCTGGGATGAGTCAATATATGAAAATCAGTAAATTTAATCCACCATACATGTAGATTTCGCTCCTCCTCAGGGATCATTGGCCACCAGTCCACAAGGAAAGAGGGAGCAAAGTGGTAAACAGGGTTCAGACAGCTGTGAGCATGATGGAAATCACTTTCTGGGAGACAGTTTCAGTGTTACAGCTCAATTTTATTTCAGAGTGAGGGGAATATAGAAGACGGAGACAGCAGCCAGAGCATCCCCTAATTTGTGTTTGGCAGCAACATCCTACCACATAACTGGAGCACAATAACTACCGTCATACGGGCAGCAGGGAGAGGGCATCTGTAGGGATCTGTGTCAAAGGTCACACGTGAGATAGGTCAAGCATCCAGGCTTAGGGCCAGCTTTCAGATAAAGCCAAGCAGAGAGGAGGCCTTGCTTGGCAGAGAGAGAGTCCTCCATTTTGCTCTGAGCTCAGAAAGTTGTCTGGACATGGTGGACTGCAGCCTTAAACAACAGAGCCTTCCAACACATATAAACAAACTAAAAGAAAAACTGTATGATCATCTCATTACATGCAGAAAATGCCTTTGCCAAAACCCAATGCCCCTTCATGATAACAGTCCTGGAATGATTTGGGATGCAGGGGAAATACCTAAACATATAAAGGTAATTTACAGCAAGCCTATATGCAAAATCAAAGTAAATGGGGGAAAATGCAAAGCAATTCCATTAAAATCAGGAACAAGACAAGGTTGTCCACTTTCTCCATATCTAGTCACTGCAGTGCTTGAAGTTTTAGCTAGAGCAATAAGGCAACTGAAGGTGATCAAAGGGATACAAGTTGAAAACGAAGAGATCAGAGTATCTTTATTTGCAGAAAATATGATAGTAAACATAGATGACCCTAAAAATTCCATAGGGAACTGCTACAGCTGAATCCCTTTCAATAAAGTGGCTGGATACAAGATTAACTTAAAAAAAATAATCGGGTCTCTTATATGTAAATGACTGTAGCTTGAGTTTTCCTGTCTGGCCCACAGTCAGGACAAATCTGTGTCACCCGCCAGTCCCACGGCCGCTCAGACCCAACCAAGTAAATACAGAGACTTATATTGCTTACAAACTGTATGGCCATGGCAGGCTTCTTGCTAACTGTTTTTATATATTAAATTAACCCATTTCTATTAATCTATACTCATGTGGCTCGTGGCTTACCCGGTACCTTACATCTTCCTTGTCCTGGTGGCGACTGGCAGCATCTCTCTGACTCAGCCTTCCTGTTCCCTGCCTTCTCTTCTCTGCTTGTCCCGCCTATACTTCCTGCCTAGCTACTGGCCAATCAGCATTTTATTTATACAGAGCAATATCCACAGCACTTCCCCTTTTCTTTTTTTTTTCAAAAAGGAAGGTTTTAACTTTCACATAGTAAAATTACAGATAACAAAAAAATTATCAAGCAAGAATTACAGTTACATTGTCTAGTCTATTTATAATATCTAGTCTATTTGTATTTGGCAAAATTAAAGAAGATACCCTATCTATCCTATAATTGTGAGTCTAAGGTTT
Organism: Peromyscus attwateri; assembly: GCA_902168425.1. NCBI lineage: Eukaryota > Metazoa > Chordata > Mammalia > Rodentia > Cricetidae > Peromyscus > Peromyscus attwateri. Next base: position 43,710 of record CABHPP010125895.1, on the reverse strand, counting down.
TATATCTAACTTATCTTTTATCATAACTAAGGAAAATTGTAACTATCTCTAGTCTTCAACTACATCAAAGACCTCAGAAGGATATACTATTACCTGAGAAATGGGAGAAGGATGCAAGCAACTTTCTGGAGTCTTGTGAGAGTAGACAGAGACAGCTGGCAGCCTGGACAGTCATCCAAAGTTCTTTGGTAAAGTTGGGGCATCTGTCTTCAGCCCATAGGCCTAGAGTCTCTCAGTCATCTCTCTCTGTGTCCTGTAGAATGTCTGGCAATGTCCTCTGCGAAGCAGGAACCTGAAGGATCATTTTGCCAAGCAAAGGTCAGTGGTCACCTTCCTATGGGTCCTGCATGTCCAGTCGATACATTTTTTTCAAGCAGTCCAGGCAAGAACAGTTTCTTGCCCAAATGGCTATTTTTGCCAAGAAGAAGATAAACTCCATATAGAGTGTCTTTGATCCTCCTCTCTTAAGTAAATCAGTGCTGCCAGGAGCAGACATGTCTCACTGTCCAGAAAGTCTAAATTTTTAAAATATTTTAAATGCCATATTCTGTAGGTCTTTAAAGTATTTGAAGATTACCTATCTATCTGAAATATATCTATGTATACCTAGAAGATTTAACTAACATGGCTACAAGTATGATTATCATAGATGACTAATTATTAATCTATTTCTTAATTATCCATTACAATTTTAAATGAGCTGTACAAACATAATACCTTAAACAAGAGTAGAAATATACACACAGTATAACAAAATTAACTTTAAATTTGTATCAATAAACTAAAATCCATAGCAATGTAAAACAATTCAAACAAGTTGTTGCTCTTTAAAAGCAAGTTCATTAATCTATTCTTTTATCCTGTCATATTTCTTCTTTAGAAAGAGATCACATTTATAATCAACCTGATTTAAACAAAAATACTGTTTTTTCTCTGTCCCACACCAGAGGGCTCTTCTGATATGGGACATTAGAATCTCTTAACCTTTTTTTTTTTTTTTTCAGCAATATGCTTGGGTTTAGAGAAGGAGTGAGCCAATTCCATCTCCAAAGCCAGCTTGGCATATTTGGGAATTTGAGCGTAGCTTCTCATACTACTTCCTACTGGAGGGGGGCACTGTATCTTATGGGGACACAAAGAAAATTTTAGAATTATGGAGTAGTCCGTGAGGCTGTATCATCTGAGCCAGTTGCCTTGAAACTGTTCTGGATGTTGGATCATCTAAGCCATGGTGTCATCGGAGACCTTTCAGGTGGTCTTGGCTGGTCAAACCTGATATATCTTAATCTGGAACAAATCCATAGCCTCTGGCTTTCTGTGGAAACAAAATCAGAACTTCCTTTCCAAAGCAATATATCTTTACATCCAAATTTTGAAGTCAAGGTATCTTTAAAACATACATATTGGTTTAACTCAGCTTCCTTTACAATCAAATATCTCTCTGCAGTTAAGAATCCCAAAGACAACACAATGCAGATTCTCTGTGTAATATCCATCTTTACGTGGCTTATTTTTTATACTACCTTTATTGTCTCTTTAAAAACTTTATTTTTAAAAACTATCTATTTCTTTATATAACTGTATATATCACTTTTTTTGTCACTTTTAAGCCTGTGTATATTTTACACACATTGTAAACTATTCTATCTGAATCTGTCTTATTGTGAACCTATTGCTTTAAACTGCAGCATTTGTAAGACCAAAATGGCTCCTGTGGCTGCTGGCTCCATCTACCTCAGCTTCCCAACATGGCGGTGGTATGTTTACCGCCAGCTCTGGGTCTGGAGCTATGTGTACCATCAACTATCAGAAGCAGTTCTATCAAAGCAGCATGTAGCCCAGAAACCTTTTTTTTTTTTTTTCACTAGCAAAGGCTAAATCCACCACGCAGCAGAGTAAACTGCCCCTTGTAGACTCCTCATTCCCACCATACTGCAGGTCAAAGGCACACGCCAGGAACCCGCCACAGTAGCTCAAACCAGCAGGCTGCTGCTAACTTGAGAGAGACAACTAGGAAGCTGTTTTTAGCTCTGTTTTAGAATCTTTTTTTTCTCAGGTTTTAGGTGGAAACTCTTGCCAACACGTTGGCAGGAAAACTGTCACCAGCCAGTCCCACAGCCACTCAGACCCAACCAAGTAAACACAGAGACTTATATTGCTTACAAACTGTATGGCCATGGCAGGCTTCTTGCTAACTGTTCTTATATATTAAATTAATCCATTTCTATTAATCTATACTCATGTGGCTCGTGGCTTACCCGGTACCTTACATCTTCCTTGTCCTGGCAGCGACTGGCAGCATCTCTCTGACTCAGCCTTCCTGTTCCCTGCCTTCTCTTCTCTGCTTGTCCCGCCTATACTTCCTGCCTAGCTACTGGCCAATCAGCATTTTATTTATACAGAGCAATATCCACAGCAAATGACAAATGGACTGAGAAAGAAATCAGGGAAACTACACCTTTCACAATAGCCTCAAATAATAAAATAACTTGGGGTAACTCTAACCAAGCAAGTGAAAGACTTGTATGAGAAAAATTTCAAGTCTTTGAAGAAAGAAATTGAAGAAGATATCAGAAGTTGGAAAGATCTCCCAGGCTCATGGATCAGTAGGAATAACATAGTAAAAATGGCTATTCTACCAAAAGCAATTTAAAGATTCAATGCAATCTCCATCAAAATTTCAACACAGCCTTTGTAGCTCTTGAAAGGACAATTCTCAATTTCGTAAGGAAAAAAAGAACCCAGATAGCTAAAAAAAAGATCATGAACAGTAAAAGAACTGCTGAAGTTATCACTATCTCCAAGTTTAAGCTGTACTACAGTGTTGTAGTAACTAAAAACCACATGGTATTGGCACAAAAGCAGACACATTGATGAATGGAATAGAATTGAAGACCCAGACATAAATCTACACACATTAGGACACCTTATTTTTGATAAAGAGCCCAAAATACACACTAGAAAAAGATATCTTCAACAAATGATACTAGTCAAATTGGATAACTGCATGTAGAAGATTCAAATAGATCCATACTTATCACCCTGCACAAAACTAAAGTTCAAGTGGATCAAAGACATCAACATAAAACCTGATAGAAGAGAAAGTGAGAAATAGCCTTGTGGTGATATTTTATTTGTGCTTTAACAAATAAAGCTTGCCTGAAAATCAGAAGGAGGAGCTAGCCACAGGTTAACCATAGAGGTCTAGAGGTCTGTACAGCCAGACAGGATGTGATAGAGCTGGGCAGAAAGAGGAAGTGATAAGGCAGAGTAGAGAGAGGAGCTTGCTTTCTTTTGGTGGAGGATTTCATAGGAGTAAGAACTAGTGGCTTGCTGTTCTGCCTCTCTGATCTTTCAGCTTTTACCCCAATATCTGGCTCTAGGTTTTTTATTAATAAGACAGTTTAGCAATTCATGTTACATAGCCTTGAATGCATTAGTACAGGAGATGAGTTTGTAAATAGAACACCATTAGTGCAGGTGCTAAGATCAATAATTTAAAAAATAGGACCTCATGAAACTGAAAATCTTCTGTAAGGCAAAAGACTGTCAATTAGACAAAATGGCAGCCTACAGAATGGGAAATAATTTTTACCAACTCCACAACCAATAAAGGATTAATATCTAAGATATGTAAAGAGCTCAAGAAACTAGATATTTTTAAAAAACAAGAATAATCCAATTTTAAAAAAATAGGAAACACATCTAAACAGAGAATTCTCAATAGTGGACTCTCAAATGGCTGAGAAACCATGAAATGTTTAACATCCTTAGACACCAGGGAAATGAAAATCAAAACTACTTTGAAATTGCCTCTTGCCCCTGTCAGAATGGCAAAGATCAATAACACAAGTGACAATTCATGCTGGAGAGAATGTGGAGCAAGGGGAACACTCCTTCACTGCTGATGGGAGTGCGAAATTGTATATTCACAATGTAAATCAATATGGTGGTTCTTCAGAAAGTTGGGAATCAATCTACCTCAACATCCAGCTATACCATTTAGTCATATACCCAAGGGATTTTCCATCCTACCACAAGAACACTTGTTTGACCATGTTCATCAGAGTTTTGTTCCCAGAAATTGGAAACAACCTAGATGTCACTCAACAGAAAAATAAAGAAAATGTGGCAAATTTACACAACAGAGTATTACTCAGCTTTAAAAACAACAAAAACAAAAACAAAAGACATCAGGAAATTTGATGGCAAATAGATGAGACTAGACAAAAATCATCCTGAGTGAGGTAACGCAGACCCAGAAAAATAAATATGGTATTTATTAGCATATAAGTGAACATTAGCATTTAGGAAAATGATAATCAAGCTATAATCCATAAACCCAGGGAGGTTAGGTAAAGAGGAAGAGTCTATTGGGGACACAGGGATCTCCTGGGAGGGGAAAATAGAATAGATTTTATGGGAGAAATGGGGGTGGGTGAGAGGGAGCAAGGGAATCAGGTTGGGAAGGAATGGGGTAGAGGGAGAGAGTTCAAGGAGAGAGAGCTGGAACTGGGTGGCATTTGGGAGTTAGTATGGAAACCTAGTGCAATGGAAACTTCCTAGAGTCTATGAGGGTGATCCTAATGAAGCATCCAAGTAATGGGGGAATAAGGAGTCTCAATTCTCTATCTCTTATAGCCTGATTAGGCTTCCAGTGGCAAGATGAGGTTGCACTCAATTGAATTGTTGGCCAAGAAGGTCCCATGGAAATCCCCAACCAACACAGACTGTTGCAAAGACAAAAGGTTGCTGTCTGCAAACTTACTGTGAAGCCCCATTGCCAAGGACAACACTCACAGAACTCACTGAACATTTAGAAGTCAAGCTGGTACCTACATGGAGCCCTCACTTCTATACTCTAGTCTCTTTGATGTTAGGTAGACAGTCTACAGGCTACAGAAAGAAAAATGTAAAAACCAACTCAGCCACAAAACCTTTCACATACAATCTGTCCTGACTACAAAATATGCTAGGCCAATGGTCTCACAGAATGTGTGGCAGTAGCCAATCAATGCCTGATTTGACTTAAGGCCCACTCAACAAAAAGGAACCCACACCTGACATTGCTTGAGTAACCAAGAACCAGAGACTATATAGCCCAGAGACAAAGGATAAAACCAAACATTACTGGCCTAAAATTTTTTTTAATCATTAAAATGATTTCTATTGATATTCTGGTATACTTATAGATCACTGCCTTATCCAGTCAGTCATCAGAGAGGCTTCCTCCAGTAGCAGATGGGAGCAGATGCAGAAACCAACAGCCAAACATTATGTGGAGAGAGGGTCTAAATTGGAGGTCTCCATCAAATTCCTCCCCTTATAGCTCAGAGAATCCTGCTGAAGAGGAGACAGAACAATTGTAAAGAGCCAGAGAGGATGAAGGACACCAGGAGAACATGGACCTCTGAATCAACTAAGCAAGGCACATATGAGCTCACAGAGACTGAAGCAACAAGCACAGGCCTACATGGGTCTGCACCAGGCCCCCTGAGTATATATTATAGCTATTAGCTTAGCATTTTTATGGGACTCCTGACTGCAGGAATGAGTGGGTCTCTGACTCTTATGCCTGCACTTGGGACACTTTTCCCTCCTTTTGGATTGCCATGTCCAACTTCAATATGATAATTTTTTATTCATTTTATTATATTTTAGTTTTTCATATTTGTTTGTTCTTTTCTTAGTGAAAGACAGAAAGGATTGTATCTGGAAGGGAATAGAAGTAGGAAGGAACTGGGATTAATTAATGGAGGGGAACTATAATCAGGATACACTGTATAAGAAAAGAATCTACTTCCAATAAAAGAAAAAAAATTTAAAAAAAAAACACACACAAAAACAAACTGAAGAGTAGAAGCCCATGAACTGTGGACTGGCGGCTGTGGAGCTCCCATGGGACAGGACTAGGCCCTCTGGATGTAGAAGATGGTTGTTTGGCTCAAACTGTTTGGGGGCACCCAGGCAGGGGGATCAGGATCTGTGCCTGGTCTATGGGCAGGCTTCTGGAACCCGGTGCCTATGGTGTGACAGCTTGCACAGCCTTGGTGCAGTGGGAAGGGGCTTGGACCTGCCTAAGCTCAGTGTGCTGGGCTCTGCTGACTCCCCATGGGAGACCTTGATTTGGGGGATGTGGGGATGCGGGTTGGCTTGGGAAAGAGGGCTGGGGGTGGAAGAAGGGAGGAGGGGGATCTGTGGATGGTATGTGGAGTGAGTAGAACATTTCTTAATAAAGAAGAAAAAAGAGACACTGCAAAAAAAAAAGAGAGAATATTTTAGTTGAAGCAATGTGGATTAATCCAGTATTCCTTTTAAATAAGCATGATTAAAATGGGTGATACACCTATTTTTTCTTTGCAGTATATGTTTCAGACTAGACTGCTATCATAACTCTTTTGACTATTAAGAAGCCTTTCACCAGTCCCCCTGAAATGATACATTCCTTCCTGCAAGGAAATCCCTTAAGCATTGGTATGCTCTAGGAGTGTTAAAACCTAAGACAGTCTTTCTCAAAAAAAAAAAAAAAAAAAAACTGAAGTAAAACTTAAAAAAATTCAAAATAAATAAATGAATGACCTGACTAAACATTGAGACAAAAACAAAATTCTCTCCAAATATCCCATTTATTGGCTATCTACTACTGGGTATGGGGACTGCCACTAAGAGTGATTTGTATCCCTCAGTGAGAGTCCATTGGAAAAAACTAATTTTCATTTGCAAGTGGATATGAACTGAAGATATATTCTGGATTAGAGATGAGGGCTTGTGTCCATTTCTACTATCCACACTGAGCCACCATCTGGTGCAGACCTGTATAGACCTGTGTATACTGAGGCAGTCTCTGTGGGTTCATATGTGAGTTAGTCAGGCTATACCTGAAGGACCTTCTTTCCTTGGTGTCCTCCATCCTCGCTGGCTATTATAATCTTTCCACCTCATCTTCTATGGGGTTCCCTGGGACCTGGGAAAAGGTATTTGATGAAGGCATCCCATTTAGGGCTGGTTGTGCCAAGGTCTCTCTCTCTGAGTATTTTCTGGCTGTGGCTCTGTCTTTATTCCCATCTGCTACAGAAAAAGTTTCTCTCGTGATGGCTTAGCAAAGCACTGACCTATAATTATAGCAAAATGGTGCTAGGAGTCATTTTATTGCTACTGTTTTTTTAAAATAGCTATTTACTTATTTTTATTTTATGTGCACTGCCATTTTGCCTGCATGAGGTCTCTGTGAGGATGTCATATCCCCTCCAACTGAAGGTTACAGATAGCCTTGAGCTGCCATGTGGGTGCTGGTCATTGATCCCAGGTCAGCCAGTGCTCTTAACTGCTGAGCCATTTCTCCAGCCCCTATTTTTTTTTAAGAACAAAAGTATTTGGTTTTTCCCTAGGTCCCAGTCTATCTCAGGTTCTTGATCACCCAAGCATTATGTATGGGCTCCATCTCATGGAGAGGGCCGTAAATCCAAGGTCATCATTGTAGACAGAAGTGTTTGTAGCTAGGTTGTCGCTAGCCAGGTTCCCCTGGTAGCCTGTAGATCACCTTCCAGTACCACAAACATTAGTCTTTAGTAGGAGTGAATAGTCTAGGTAGGCACCAGCTTGACCTCTTTGTGGCGAATGAGTTGTATAGGTGTCTTCTTCAGCAATGGTGACTCACCATTAGTTTATGGAGAGCAATCAATAACATTGGCAACAGCCTGTGTTATTTTAAGGTTCCCACGGGGTCCCTTTGGCCAACAACTCTATTAGATGTAGTCCATTCCCAGAACTGGAGGCTTCATTTATTGACAAGAAATGTCCAATTTAGGCCCCAATCCCCACACAATTTGGTGGTTTCATCTAGACATGTATATATTTCAGGAAGGTTCCACTGTATTAGGTTTTCATACAACCCCTCAAATGGCCGTTAGTTTTAGCTGTCCCTCCCTGTATTCGCTCCACAGCTCCCTATTCCCTCCCCTTCCTGTTTGATCCTCCCATTCCAATCCCCCTCATCTATCCATAGTTATCTTTTCTATTTTCCCTTCCATGGGAGATCTATCCCTTCCCCCCAGTCCCTTATTCTTTACCTCGCCTCTGTAGCTATACTGATTGCAGCCTGCTTATCGAAGTCTCAACACCTAACATACACATATAAGCAAATAATACCATGTTTGTTAAGTTAAACTCTCCTGTGAGATAAAAATAAGCCTGTAAAATAAAAGTTAAAAGTTACCTTCTTCTGATATACATGAGCACAGAGAAAGCATCCCTATTCCAAAAGAGAGAAATTGGGGTGGAGGTAGCAAGAAAGATAGCACCAAAACAATACTTAAACCCAGCAGAGAAAACGTTGTATCTTCATGTCTTCTCTCTGTTGCTCATGATAAGATTATCAGGACTCCAAGAGCCCATGACTCAACTCTGCTTCTGTCTTGGGATGCCTCCATCCCATGCTTTCCACTCTGCTGGAGAGACACACCATGATTCTGGCTTCTCCAGCATCCTGGAGCTTCAATGGCAACCTAGGCTTCATTGTCTCAGCTTCAGTCAATGGCCCTTCAGAGCCTCATTGCAAGGAACCCAATCCTGCTGGACATTGCTTAGCCACCACAGCTTTTTGAAACCTTGGTAAGCAGTTTTATGATCCACTCTCCCTCATTCTTGTGCTTTTCATCCTTGTAAACCAGAGTCATGTGGACAGTTTTCCCAGGTTCTCATGTCAGCTCATGATGTAGTCTGCCCCCTGTAGCACTGTCTCTAAGTTCTTTTGTGTCTCAATCTGAGACACATTTCTACTTCGTTGTTCTCAAGCAAGGAACGCCCCCCAGAGGCACTCTCAATTTAGGCTCTCTCCTTTTAAATACCACTCACAAGTTGAAGCCTTTACTGGGTGGATCTTGCCTTCAGAACTCCTTTTCTAAGTTTCAGTGGTCCCCTCAGAGCTGGGTTCCTTTTCAATGGTGCTAATTTCTTTAACAATTGTAGCTACATTTATCCACTTTTTTGTCTAAGATTTCAAACTCACTCAAATTACCTTCTTCACAAAACTTACCATTGTTTATATATTTCATTACCTAGATTTTCAATGTTGTTCTCCTACTTATGATAGTCCTATAATGCAAATCTTTGTTCATTCAATACTGCTTCATATATCATGTACACTTTAATTTGATTTTCTTCTCTCTTTCTCTTCATTTTCTTCCACCTCTTATTCCTCCTTCTCTTGTCTCCTCTCTTCCTCTTCCTCTTTCCTGACTTATCCTCTTATCCTTTGCTCCTTTTTCTTCTTCCTTCTTTTCTGTCTAACTGTGATAATTCAAAATACTTCTTATCAAGTTCAGAAATCCTTCCTTTTCTCATTCTAGTGTTCTGTGGAAAACCTCAGTTGTGTTTTTTTTCATTGATTATTTTTAGCTCCAAGACTTATAATTAGTTGTTTTTTATTATTTATGTCTCTGATGAATTTATCACTCATGCATGAATTTTTTCTCATTTCTTTGTGCTGTCCATCTGTAGTCCATTAAATGCCTCTGAGTTTTCTTAGAGTCATTGTTTTGAATTTGTTTTCAGAGATTTAAGAGTTCTAGTTCAAACAGGGACCTGTTTCTGTAAGCTTGTTCTGTTCCTCTGGAGGTATCCTGCGTCCTTTCACGTTTGTGTCCCTAGACTAATGTATGTGCACTAGACGCCATCGTCACCTTTCTCAGCTCTTTGCATTAATGGGAGATAAGGTATCAGCTGGGTAGGGCCTTTGGCATTGTTTTTTTCATGAGCTCAAAAGAGTAACTGCTGTGTGATGTATTTGTCTGTCACTGGTGTCAAGAGCACCTATGAGCGGCTCAGTACTCAAGACTGAAGCAGTCCATGAACATTGATGTATGGCTTTGAAATGGACATAGGCTTCCAAAAGTACATTTCTTGAGGCCACACAGTCGAACACCAAAGATACAAGGGCTTATGACAGTAGCTGCAGTGATCTCAGTAGTGCAGGATGTGCAAAGAATTGCCCCCAGATTCCACGGGGGTAATCCCGGGTAAACAATCACTGATGTGTCATCCTTATGTCCTGAAGAATATGTGCAGGTAGTATTGGGGTTTGTGGCACTGGTAACCACATTCTTCATGAATGAAAAATAGAAATAAAATGAGGACATGATGGCTCCTAGGTACGATGGAGAAGTTTTATTGTAGATAAGATGGAGAATACAGCCAGAGGTAGAGGCATTTGAAAGAGGCCAGAGTGGCGATGACCAGCAGACTGAGCCAGGCCATGTGAGGAGAAAGGGTAAGAGAGGGTGAGGGAGGGGAACCAGGAACTACAGCCAAGAGGCACAAAACCCAAAAAGGCCAAAAAGAGACCATGTAGCCAAAATGGCTAGGTTATATAGGGAAGAGTAGCTGGGAAAAGGGCATCCCAGTCCAATCTTTGGACTGGAGAGTTCAGGGTTGGGGGCGGGGTATGCTAGCCAGGAGGACCCTGAAATAGATTGAAGGATGCTGGGAGACCCGGCAGCCAGAGTCCACTTTGATATGTTTGTAGGCACCTCAGTCAGCCAGGTTGTCCTAGGTTTGAGACTTACCATTTCTCCCATCTGTCGCATAGGAGCTTTGGGACGTGGGTGGAGATGTCCTTGATTCACACAGAATGAGTACTAGCAGAGCTAGGATTTGTGGCATTGGCAGTCATGTTCTTAAAGCAGAAGTTTAGGGATAAGAACTTCTCCAGGTCCATCTCCTAAGACAGGCTTAGGAAATTCCAGGGATTTGGGGAGCCAGTGGCTGCAATCCAAATGCTATGAGCTTAAGAAGAGAACTTTTACAGTGTCAGCAGGGCAAGCACATGTGGGGCTTCTGCAGGAGCTGCAGTGGTGACTGGTTCTGAAGTTGCATGATACAGAGTGTGTTCTACCTTTTAAGATATCCATGCTGGCCCCTAACACTGGGTTGCATTACACAGCATCTACTGCAGCAAGTTGAATTCTGGAGGGGTGAAGAAGAGCTCAGTGTGCATTGTTTCTGTGGAGGAAAAAAAGAGTAGCTAGCTCTCCACACTAACTAAGCTTAAAGCCTGTGGACACTGTGCTGTTCTGTAATTAAGACTTCCAGTTTTATGCTACAGTAGAGTCTCCTCACTTGCATTGATTGAGCAGTGAGGATTCTCTGTCACCCCAACGTCCTGCCAGAAATCTGCAGCTGAAGTTGTGGTTTGGTTTTTATCTCTAGCTCATTTTTCCAACCTTGTGCTATTTATGGTTCCTATCACATCCTTGCTGATTTCCAGAGTTCTCTTTCAATCTCTTTCCTTAAAATAGAGCTTTACCTTTGTTACCCTAGTTCTCTGGGGCACAGCCAGATGCAGCATATTTTCATTCAGTCTTCTCAGATCTATTCTTCTTCCCTTGTCTGTCTTAGGAGCCCTTCAGAATTTAAATTGGATGAGCTCATTTCCCTGCTGCCCAGTACAGATGACACGTTTAGACAGAATTGGAAACTGACAGGTGATTTCTTGTGGTGTCCTTCTCCAGGGTAGGACGAAACCATGACAGTTTCATTTCCAGTTTGCTAGCATTTGTTCCACACTATTAGTTTGTTTTTTGTTTTTCATGATATTCTTTGCCCACACGTTATCCAGTTTTTTCCTATAGGAGGATACCTAGACTTGGTCTCCTCAGATGCACACAGAGAAGGAGTGGGGATAGAAACGCCAGAATAGGTGGAGAGGAGAGACTTCAGTTGGGTTAGTCAAAAGGACATTTGAAAACTATGCATGGATTAAACTTCGGAAACTCTGCTACCAACTGAAATGCCATTCTGTAAGCATGATTGACAGCCGTCTCAAAACTGCACCGTGCAGGAGACCCTGGAAAGAGTTATTTACAGTGATATACACTTTAAAGAAGTGTTGTTCTTCTGATTTCATCAGAAAGCATATGATTTTAGGACATGGTTTGACATGATCTAAAAACCTAATGGTTTAATTAAGTAGAAAGATCAAGCTATAAATTTGGAAACATAGGAAAATACTAGCATGCATTGCTGTTCAATCTTTTTCATTCCTTCTACTTAGATTAATGCATGAAAATCAGTTGTTCTGTGAGCTGATGCAGTTACCTTTTCACTGACGATACACAGAATATGTCTGTTGTTCTTTATAAGTTACCCTATAAAAGCAAAATAAAGTAGATCATCTTTTTTTTTAAACTCAAAAGAAGCCAGCCATGATATAGAAAACTGCCAAGTTCTTTCCTCATCTCCTTTTCTATACATCCCAGATGGGGGAAGTAAAAGAATATCCTGAACTCTATGTCTTACTTTGGACCCAACGACTCTCAGAAAGAAAGAACAGCGGGAAAAAATATGGATCTTTCATTACTAGACTTTAAAAAATAGCATGTAGATATTAGTAAGGATAATAATGTGGCACGAATATGGAGCTTCGGTCATGTGGTGTTCTTGGAAATCTAGGAGTGTTATTTCCTTCATGCTACATATGTTTTCTCTCTGCACATCTGCAATGTGTTTCTGTTTGTTGGTTGGCTCAGATAGTAAAAAGTAATTGCATTACCACTCCTAAGGCTCATCACTGAATTCAAGAAAAACATTCATCGGAATACTGCACAATCTTGCCTCCAGTTACTCCCTGGCACTATTTTGGCTCTGGCTTGCTAAGGTGGTCCATCAAGACTAGCTGCCAGGGATTCAGGTAGCAATCACCTCGACATTTTGGTTCTGATTGAGTGAGAAAAACAGGTTAGCTCTTTACCCTTGGGTTGGGAAGACATCTTTAAAATACCCAGTATAGCCCTCTACACTAGGAAAACACTTGGCAAGAATGTTTGTTAAGAACCCAGCACCACATTTGACTTCTGACTGCAGAACCTTTTGAGTCTCCTTTAATGACACCATTCTAAAACTATGACTGAGAAGGAAAGATAATGGGGGCCCAAGAAGAGTTTCAGCATTTGGAATGGAGCCACCGTAGTGATATTTTGAAGATTAATTTAGGGAAATCTTTGAAGATGTAAAGGGGTAGAGACAGCATTAAGTCTTACTGCCAAGTCCTAGGAAAACAGGTTGACAGATGAAGTAGTGTTAGTGTTGGGGTTTTAAGGTTGCAATGATATTGACTGAAAACCTGCCCATACTGCGTTTTACAAGATGTCTTTCACCTTGGAAAAAACTTACATGAGGCTCAAACTACTGGACTTGTGAAGAAGTGGGAAGCTTGGTTTTCAGGATATCCAGACAACCACAAGGTTCATTTACTATATCCATTCAACATAAAGTCAATTGCTCAAAATAGATGTAGAGACTGGATTAAGCCCAGAGGATAATCTTGCCTTTTTCTTCATTTCATACATGAGGAACTCAAAGCCTAGAGGAAGGTAATAGAAAAACTGGTTCTATTATTTGGATCTCCTAAGTCCCATTTCAGTCACATAAATCACAGAAAAAAAATTGCTACATGGTGTGTTTTGTGGCCTTGGAGATCTGGGAAACCTTTTCTCAGCAATTTCAAAGTACTCTTTTCACTACCCTATTCCTCATGCTAGGAACCAGTGGTTCTCATTTGTAGCTTTCTGTTAAAGGCTGTTTTCTGCTGCTGATCATCTGTTGAAATGACAGTATAGAAGGGCATGTAATACATGAAGTTGGCAGCCCGTTATTATGGAATACTATATTGGAATATCAAAGGAAACAGAAATGAAAGTCAAATAAATAGACTGAATTTCAGCTCTATTTTACCAGATGTGGGACTTTTTGCAAGGTATTTCTACCAAACAGTGTCCATTTTATCATTAGTAGAATTAAGAAGTGAACTAATTTTACAAAGTAGATAGGAATAGGGAATATAAATTCTGACCTAGCCCAAAATAAGCAAAGAGGAAATAAAGCAAATAGTAATAGCCAACTGAATAATAGATACCACCCCTGCCACCATCATCATAACTACCCCCATAATCACCACCACTATTATTATCATCACTATCCCATCATGACCAACACCACTGCCATCATTATCACCATCATCACCATCAGCAGCACTCCACATGAACTAACAACACCAGCAGCATCCTGCACACACAATCACCATCAGCAGCATCTCCCACAAACACTATCACCACCATCATTACTTCTGTCAGTCAGTTTTATGGGAATACTTTCTTCCCAGTGACAGGATTCACTTGTGGTAATTGGTAAAAGAAAGTGAATGCAAACAGGGAGACGAGTTAACTATATCCCAAATCAAGACTTTTTTATATGTTCTGGCTAACAAATGGCCAACATGGCATCTGTTAACAAAACTGAAACTTCCATATACATCCATGAATTAATAAAAAAACAAACAAAACTTTACTTGCACCAAAACATCCTTAATGACAGCAATCTATATGAAATTTACTACCAATCAGACTTCAATCACTTGATTTTTAAGATTTTTTGAATAAAATAAAACAATAGATGTGCTTTGTTATTATGATGCCTATGAAAGTAAAACTGGTCATATATCCCTCTCATTGTGTTCTGTCAGACAAATAGTATCCCCTGAAATAAACATAGAGAATAATAATAAGGACTTATAGCTCTCACTTTTAATAAAGGACCTGGGGACCTTCCAAATGGCCTTACCCATACCTGACTTTTGAAGGTAGTTTATGAAATATGTCCAAAGCCAAGAACTCACCTTGCTGTGCAAAATGACTGACTATGTCTGGTATTCCTAATAACAAGAGAGAAATTGAAGCCAGTTCATTTTATATGTCATGCTTGTTAACTCATGCATCTGAATATTCATGAGCCGACATGTAGAAAGGTGACTTCAGTGAGCTTCCTGGCATATTTTGGCTCCTGATGGGAAGTGTTGGATGTCTGGAGTTATAAATGCCTTAGGCATCAAAAATGCTCCATCCTACCTTGCTTCATCTCATCTGCCCTAAATCCATATGCTCCACTTTCTTGAGAATCATATACACATTGGAAGTCCAAAAACAAAATCACTTGCTTTGTTTCTAGTTTAAAGCTCCCATAACTGGTGAAATGCATTCATGACTCTTCACCCCTTTGACATAGCCTCTGACTGAATGACTGTCATTCTGGATGGCCTTTGGAGTTTCCCATTCTTTCAATGAGAAAAGCAGTGGGAATGGACAAAGGAAGGTCAGCAAGTAGGCCTAAGACACACTTCTATGTCTTCTTCTAGATTCTATTCTGGTGTCATTAGGCTTCCAGACTGTCCATTCTAGGCATAAGATATTTTGTCAGCTCAATAAAATTCCTGAAAGAGATGAAAAGATAAGATGAGCCACAAAACAGATGAAGAGGATAGCAGTTGGTTGTAATAATAAAGTCCTTTCTTTCTCTTAGGAGAATCTCTCACAAAGCATGGTGTCCAGTGTCTTCCTTGGAAGTGTCTTCCACTTTCAACACACATATGTGAGGCCTTTGGACAGGCAGCTGGTAGTGGACAGGGTATTTGGAGAAGCTTGATATTCTCCTGAGAATTTATCCCAGGTGTCTGATTTACTGGAGAGGGTCACATAGGCTAGGAGTACAGACATGGCCATTGGTGTCAATGACGTGACAGAATTCTCTGTGGACCTCACTGAGGAGGTTAGACCCCACTGTGCTAATGGGCATCACTTTTGAGGGGGGTCATCTTGGCAAGACAAATTTACTTTTTACACTTCCTTTATCTTTGATACTTTCATACATGCGTACAGTGAAATGTGACCATATCTACTCCCTTTCATACATGCATACAGTGAAATGTGATCGTATCTACTCCCTTCTCATGCACACAGTGAAATGTGATCATATCTACTCCCTTCTCATTTCCGCTCCTGCCACATCCCCTCACTAGGTCTCTATCCCAATTTAATTTATTTCTTTTATTTTTATATTTTATAATTACTAATTCCAGTTAGTTCTGCCCATATGTGCATGGCTGTGGCACCTACTGGAGCATGAAAAGCCTGCCAGTGGTTCCATTCTCAAAATGGAACACTTCCTCCTCATATCTAAAGAAAGGTTTGATTTAGCCAATACAAGCCTTGATGGAAAACCTCTAGTCGAGCAAACTTTCTGTGTCTATCCAGTCATGAAGATGACAGAAGTTTTGGGTTGGAAGTGGAAACTATTTAAGTCCTTGCCTCGCCGTTTATTCCCTATGATGCTGGAATAAAGTCACTTAAACTTTCCCAATCTGAGATTTCTTATCTGCAAAAGGAAGGTTAAGCTTGCCTACACTATAAAGGATACATGAAATAATACATGAAGATACTTACTGAATGATGAATAGATGAAAATGTTTGTGCATGTGCTTTGACTGCTGGATCCTTTTTTCTTAGCTAAGTCAAATGACTTTTCATTCCCTTTTCCACAGTCCGTAGATAAGAAAGGATTTTCTCAAAGATAAAGACTAATTACATCCTGCCCAAGGCTCACAGGAATTTCCTTAGGCAGGTTTCAGAGGTGGGTGGAGGAGGGAGAAGATTGGAAGTTATTTTTTACTCTAAATATTCAATTCCTATGCACTGAACAGTTTTTTCCTGTGGTTTTTCCCACACTCCAATCTTCAAGAACTGGTTCCTCCACAACCAGAGGCCACCACAAGGACAGAGCAGGAATGCATGTGTGGCGGAAGCAGAGAGGCAGATGTCTAACTTGAACCAACAGTTAGAAGTGTCTTTCTTTTGGCCAACCTACTGATGCTGGATGTGTGCTGAAAGCAACGTTCTAGAAGAGATGAGAAGCAATCAGCTTATAGAGAGAACCAGGTAGAGGTGGGGGTGGGGTGGTGGCAAAGCTCCCACATCAATACATCATGCCACTCTTGATGAAGACGATCAGTCTTTTCTGTGATTTAACTCATGAATCGATACATTATTCCAATTTTAACCTCATTGGTGTTAAGCTTTTGCCATTTTCAAGTAAAGAACATCCTTTATGACATAACCTGCATTTTACTAGAGATTTTGTTGGTTATGACATGTGGTTTTACTGTTTTATTCGAAACAATTGTGGCATGTTAAAATATGATCCCTCAAGTACTTACATGTTCATCTTACTGTTTATGTGTCCCACTGAAGTCTTATTTTCCTTATGATCACATCACCTACAGAGTATGACAGAAGTAAAGCCATATTATCCCAAGGCTAGTCAGCAGGCTCTCCTAGCTTCTAACTGGCTCTGCACATTCACTCTAGGGAGAAATAGATATACATAAGAAGTCTGTCTACCGTGAGATACTATGTGTAGCTGTTCTGGTCAACAGTTCTTTGAGCTCTCCGCATGCATCCAAAGCATCTGTCAGGCACATGAGCAAGCCATCTTGGAATTTCAGCACTACCCATCCTTCAAAGACCACAACCCACTGGCGTCTTTCCCATCACAACCTCAATAGACACTAGATAAGAACTTCCCAGCTACAGTTTCCCTAAATTCCTACTCACAATACCTGAGAAAGAGAAAAAGCCATTAGAAAATTATTCAACAAGAGGGATAATTTCTTTTGCAGAGTAATAGACACTTAAAGGCATTGAGGTAGGAGAGAGCTGTGTACCTCATTAGAATCAAGGGCACATTTGTAATCTTACTTCCACCGCATATCTTCTTTTTCTAATGATTTATGGCATTTTCGTTTGGCTTGATTCTGTCTAAACTGTCAAGGAACGCTATCGTAATATGTATTTTTTATTAAGTTAGAATGACAAGTAGTCAAGGGGTCTGAGAAGCTTCAGAGAAACTAAGAGTAACCGGGCTCCTTTCTCAAATCAAAGCTCCGGAAAGAGTGAAAGGGGAAGAAGACATACAAACAGACAGAGTAAGCGGCTGTGACACAGCACTGTGGACACTTGAAGACATTACAGAACTTCGGAACGGGTCAGGGAATTAGGACTCTATTTGTTGGACTTATCCTCACAGTTCAGTGTAGAAAACTGCAGTGAACTCTATCACTGGATGTTAAATTGGTCAAGCATTTTGACTTTGGAATGCTAATCTGTGGGTCAGTGAGCTTTGTCCACACTTGGGTCAACACAATGCCATGTAAACACTGAACACCCACCACCTGTGCTATTTATGTCCCGTCCTCCTTGCACCAAGATGGGATTTGTGGTGGAAGAGTTGGACAAAAGGACCAGAATTCAGGCCGTTGCTATTTTGGGACAATCCTTTCTTCCTCTGTTGTTCCTACCAAAGTGGTGTTGGTAACGCAATGGCTTTGGGGGGTTTTTTATTAACAGAGCTTAAGGAGTCCTGATTTCTCCTCACTCTTTCCCAGACACAGTACCCATGTTGGGATACATCCTCTGGTGAGCACTGATAAGTTTCCTCTCTGACCAGAATCCTGGGGCAGGAAGGAACCAGTCAACACGTCTCTCTCCATTCACTTCAGTCCATGCTGGCCTCAAGCCTCTAGGATGCCGTGATATTTTACCCATGTCAGAAGAATAGCAGACACAGGGCGAATAACTGCCTCAGCAACTAGTTCTAACTTTAAGATCTTTGTACCTAGCTTCACCTCCTGCAGATAATCCTATAACGTCTGCTCCGGCTTACGTGTTTTCTGCTCTCTATGCAGCTGAAGTGAGGATGCCATTGCACACTTGGTTACTGGGCATTGTTAAATCCCCAGCCAGATGTCTCCCTGAGCTGAGGAATCCTGACCCTTCTAATGTCTCTGGTGTTCCGACAAGAAAGGCTGTTATGCACACAGTTCACTTCTATGCAACACCCCACTCTAGCTTGAAAGTCTTATTACCCAGTGTTTTCTTGTAAGGGGATCCAGTCCATGCCCCAATAGCAACAGTAACAGCTCGTGTCACAGAACAGGTATGGCAGGATTCTAAGATGGCTGCAGAAGTGTCTGCTCCCACAGTGAACACACCTTGTATGGCTCCTCGCTGTTCAGTGCAGGCAGACCTGTGCATAGCAACGGAGGCCAGTGCAGCCATGAGGCTTCGAATCAGTTTACTTTGAGCTAGCCGCAATGGATAGGATGCTGCAGGGCTGACCTAATGAGGTGCGCCTTCCCTGCTACTCGGATGATGAAAAGAACGAGAAGGGTTTTGTGTGGGAGGATTCTTTTGTGTCTAGCTTTGAGTGTCAAAGGAGCCTAAAAAAACTTGAAAGTCACCTCTAGGAGCAGAAACAATCCCCGCGGAATCTGGAAAGGATTTGGTGACTTGAATAGGCAACTTTCTAGAGGAGAATAAATCTAGTTGACATCTCTCGCTTTCAGACTTGAGAGCCGCTGAGCAGAGAATTCAGGCACACAGAAGATAACGAACACCTGCCGTGTTCAGCCATTCCCTGTATTAGCTAATTTAGTCACTACGGTAAACCTTAAAGTAATCACTGTGTCTGTTGTCAGAATGAAAAGCTCTAAAGTCTCCACAGGCTTTGCCTGCCTCACAGTTTCACTGATAAGAGCGAATACGAAGGATAATCCTCATCTGCTCCTCTGACTTCCTGTTAAGCCACTGAGGCCAGGGTGGGGGTGGGGTGGTATTTCTTAATTGTGCTTCTAAAACACCAAATGCAGACTTAAGTGTAAGGAGTCTGTCCTTATTACGTCATCAGCTTGTGACTGCGTCCCGGCCTAAAAGCGGACATGCACTCCCACACATTCTCTCTCCGTATTCTCCCTCTGTGCGTGCGTGCTCAGTCTCTGTCTCTGCATCTCTTTGGCTCTCTCTCTCTCTCTCTCTCTCTCTCTCTCTCTCTCTCTCTCTCTCTCTCTCTCTCCTTCTCCTAATAAAGCTCTAAAAGGTAACCATGGCTCGTGATTCTTCCGCCACCACAGTGTCTAGCGCCAGCCACTAGCACCACCATCTACCCCTTACATTAAGTATTAAAATTATTAAGCTTAAATTCTTCTACAAAAAAACGACAACTTAATGAGCTTGTTCCATCCTTCCTATGTAATGGTCCAACAGCAAGGCAAGGGAATGTATGAGGCCATTCTGTGCTCAAAAGTGCCTTACCTGCCCATCAGTCATGGGGATGTTTAAAGCCTTTTCAGGCATGGCCCCTGACTTGTACTTTAGGAAAATGTTCCAGGTTTAAAGTTCATAATCAAAGACAGCCATGGGGCTAAATCCATCAGATACAGGACCCCGTGTAGGCTCATGAGTTACTTGTTTTGCTTGGGACCACATTACTTCTTTGTATCTAGCTCCATGATTCATGATTGCTTTCTGTCCCACCAGGCAGTCCTTCAAGGAAATACTCTATATTTAGGATTGCCAAAAAGCTAGCCTTTTCCCACCCCATCATGGGATTTTCAGAGATGTTAAACAAGTCTGTCCTTGCCTCCCACATAAGAAGGCAAAGAAGGAACAATGAGAAACGTGGAAAGAACTGAAGATACAGAGTGGAACACAGGCTGCTAAGTGGAGGGGATTAGATTATGAAGGCAAAGGCAAACAGATTGCCCCCACCAGTTAACATAGAGCAAATGAGGACCGGGCGAACTTAGAGCTGAAGGTACATGAACTGCAAATTAGACGCCCACATTGCTGCTCCAAACACAACTTCTTAACTACGCTAGTGCAGAGGGCACCTCAGGATGGACATGGAAAGCAAGAAGGGTCACCGCTTCTAGGATGAAGACACTGAGAGTCGACACACAGCCGTGCACTGCCTATGTCCCGGAGCATGCTTGCCTCAACATTTCTAACAGGTGCGTGGAGAGCCTGACTTTGATAAGTTGTGGGTTGCTGTAGAAGACCTATGGAGGAGACCCAAACAAACCACAGCAACAATTTTTCTCTGAGATGATTCAGGTTAAAATACTGAGGAGTCCTACCGGGCTTTCTTCAGCTGCAGAGCTGAGCACCCATAACCTGCTGAGCTTTGGTTTCCAGTTTGGAAACCAAATGCCAGTTTTTTTCTTTTTTGTCATAATATGTAGTGACATTAACTTGGTCTTTTCTTTTCAAGTTTTCTTCTCTTTTTGTCTGTTCAATGACAAGGCCAAGACCATGTTGGTTATCTTGGACACAAAATATGGGCATTGAAGAAAACTTTAATGATCAAGATAAATATTTTTGTGTGATTATGCCAAGGGAATCTTTTAGCAAAAAGTCACAATTTTTAATAAAGACAAGGTCAGTGTCACACCAATACATCCTTTTGCCTCAGGCTTCAATGCAGCTCAACACAGTGCTAGTAAGTGCCATTTTCTTCTGATGTTTTCCGCTTCAATTTCCTTCCTGCATGTAGCACTCAGACCAACTGAGAGTTTGCCATTTTTCTTTGCAAAGCTGAGGTAGAGCAATAAGAAAAAGAAAGAATGCGTAGCCTGTCTTCTGGAATACAATGAATTCTCCATGGTTTTACTTTAAATTGGTATAGTTCCCCAAAGCCTTGCAAAGTGTAACCTCTGTCACACAAAGTAATGTGCAGCAGGCATTTCACTGAACCCTCACACTGGCTGGAGGCCATGATGCTGCAGTTCTCAGTCCCTGTGACATCACTCACTGACTACCGCTTCTGTCCTAGAAGGAGATGCTGATTATCTAGAGATGATAAGAACTGGACTTTGGAATAAACCCACTTCAAACAGCAATAGCAGCTAACACAAAGCTGTGGTAGACAGGTTACACCAGCACCACTGCTGGAGATATTAATGAGGGTGGAGAGTTTTTGCTGGAGGTAATGCTGATAAAAATTATCTGCGCTCTATGAGAAGTTAACTTTGGGATGATGTGTAAATAACAAAGAGAGATTTCAAATAGACACCTTTGAGAGAAAGGGCCTTTTGTAGAGAAAGCAGAGCATTCCAGAACCATTTTATAGAGTGCTGTTTTTCAGGAAGACAAAAGAGTCAAGAATGAAGAAATGAGTCAGCTGAAGTCTTGGTAGCAAACAGATTTTTCTTTGCCATTGTCTTGCTCCTTAATCTTTTGTAATCACATATACATAATTTGGTAATATTTTATAATTTCATAAACTATATATGCCATTTTTCTGTGAAGTAAGTATGACAGAACCCTCCTCATTAGCAAAATCCCTTATTTTGGCTTATTAGGTTCCAGAAGGATGAGAGTCCACCATGTTGGGGAGTCATGGCAGCAGGAAGCTGAGAGGTCATATCCTCAACCTCAAGCACAAAGCAGAGTTGGCAAAGTGGAAGTGGGCTGAGACTATAATCTCTCAAAGCCAGCCACCAGTGACACACTTCCTTCAGCCAGGCTGCACCACCTCCCTAAGCAGCACCAAATGTTCAAATGTCTAAGCCTATGGGGAAAATTTTTCATTCAAATCATAACACTTGTAATCCCATTGCTTAGAGGGGTCAAGAGAGGAGACATCCCGGGGCTTGCTACTTAGTCAATCTAACTTCGCCTGCTTGGAAAATTACAGGACAGTGAGAGACCATGTCTCAAAACACAAGGTGGATGGGACTTGTATATAACAGTTGAGGTGGTTCCATGACCTTCACAAGCGTGTGCATATGTGCATGCACATCTACACACATATCCCTGACACTTACGAATGTGCACTCATGCATACACACACACAAATACGTATTAAGTTTGTGAGCAGCTAGCAGTCCGTAAAGATCTAATACTGGCGTTGTGCCAAGCTGCTCATCAGTCATGTATAATGCAGGAAGTGAATATGTGTGAAGCGAGGCTCACTGCCTTCTGAGTGTCTAAGGTCCTGCCCTTCAAAGCATACTCCAGACCCAGCATTGACCGAGTGTCTTCTAGGATTGCAAACTTGCATGCCTCAGCCTTAGACATGTTGTATCACAACCACACCTTGAAGTTGAAGTACATGGATCACACACTGTGCTGTAAGGCCCTCCCTATAAATGGGAAGAAATACTGGAAATGTGCCTTGGTGACCCAAAACTGGAATCCAATATAAATCAGGTTTAAATTTTTAGCACCTCACCTGCTAAGCATGAAGGAGTTACAGGGTTGTTATGATTACAAGAAGCACAGATGACTTAGTTAAGGAATCTGTAGGTCAACCCATTGTAGCTGTCTGAGAAGTCTGAGGTAGGACATCTATTCCACTGCAGTTCACCTGAAAGCTGCTTGAGAACTGAGCAGGAAAGTGTAGTGGAGAGATAGCACTCTATTGTTATTCCTCGTGGCTGGAGAAGGGACTGTGGGAACCTATAAGGTATGTGTGTGCTCTGTTCAATAGTCTTAAAACAGAAGTGCATCCACTGCATCCCTTCCTTGAAAGAAGAGCAAGTCTGTCCACAGGAAGGAGTTTAGAATTGGTGCCCAGTGGCCATTGTGTCATGTGTGGAGGACATTGTCACTGGGAAGCTAAGCAGTGGCGTTAACAGACTTGTTTAGTTATACCTTGAGACTCTTGGAACTTCAGTATGCCAAATAAATTCATTTGGCTTAAGGAACATAATTAGTAAGCTTCAACAATAGCAACGTGTTATGGAAAATGCCTGACTGGCAATCTGAACAACTCCCATGGGTATTTCTTCATGGAAAAGCAAACACACCTTGTGCCATAATTACAGATATCAATAGATGGTAAACTTGACGAAGAAGAATCAAAGAAAAGTTGTAAAATCTAGGTCAAGACCCCATAACAATGAAAAAATTAAGAGGACAATAGAGATTTAGAAATTTCTATAATTCAAAAATTTGTTCTTTGCTCTGGAGGGTTTGTTCATTATTGTGAAAGTTTGCTTCATTTAATCTTTTAGAGTGATGATATGAGAATACTTTTTTTAAATTATATGACTAGAAAGACTACACATGAAAACAGATGTACAGTTTAGAAAATAACTTTAAAACAGTTTGCTACTCACCCAAAAGCAGAAGGAAGCAAACGTTAGCAGTTACCTTGGTGTCTTTGTGTTCAGGTTTGCCCTGTTCTTCCCCTGGGAAGCCTTATATTCCATATAGGACAATCCTCTGTTTCTGTCTCTGTCTCTATCTGTGTGTCTCTGTCTCTGTCTATCTCTGTGTCTCTCTCTCTGTCTCTCTCTGTGTCTCTCTCTGTCTCTCTGTCTCTCTGTCTCTCTCTGTCTCTCTCTCTCTCTCTCTCTCTTTCTCTCTCTCTCTCTCTCTCTCTCTCTCTTTCTCTCTCTCTCTCTCTCTCTCTCTCTCTCTCACACACACACACACACACACACACACACATATACACACAGCCTGTGATCTGTGTGCTATGAAGCAGCTCCTGCAGGCTCTCAGATGCTCTCAAGTTTGCCCTTCAGATGCTGTTGATATTTTGGGTAGTGGTAGAAGTTTTAGGAACCAGGGTCTAGTGAGAGAAAGTAGGTCACCAAGCACGTCCCTTTGAAGGCCATCTCTCCCTGGCCCCTTCTCTGTTTACTTTCATCTGTGAGGTGAACAGCTTTGCTCCTCCATACAATCCCTGTCATTCTTGATATGTATTTATAATATTTCTTTGTGGCTTTTGGGACTTTAGTATTCTAGTTTTGTTGTGCTTTTTATTTGTATGTGTGGAGGTGATAAATGAGTGTATATGTCTTTATATGAGCATATGGAGGTCAACAGTAGCATCTTCTTTGAACAGTCTCCAACTAGTTTTTGTGTAAAGGTCTGTCACTGAACTTAGAATCCACCAATATTGTCAGACTGGCTGGCCAGAAAACTTCAGAGATCTGCCTGTCTCTTCCCCTAGCCCTTTACTCCCATGTCACTCCCTCGTTTAGTTCTTGAGTTACAGATGTGCACCACTGCATCTGACTTTCACATGGGTCCCAGGGATCTAACAGAGGTCCTCCTGCTCATGAGGCTAGTGGCACTTTACCAACGTAGCATCTTTAAGATTATTAAATATTAATTACTAAATATGTATCTTTTGTTTTTATTATTATTAAGAGATTTTCTATTCATTTTACATACCAACCACAGATTCCCCTCACCTCCCTCCTCCCACCCCCCAGCCTTCCCCCGCAACCCCACCCATTCCTACCTCCTCCAAGGCAAGGTCTCCCATGGGGAGTCAGCAGAGCCTGGCACACTCAGCTGAGGCAGGTCCAAGCCTGTCTACCCTGCACCAAGGCTGCTCAAAGTATCCTACCATAATATATATCTTAAATTATTAAGATAACCTTCCCAACATCCTTAAGATTATTTTTTAACTAGTACATAAAAACACAAAATTACACCTATTAGTGGAATATCATTCAATAGGTGTATAAATTGTACAATTTTTAAACCAGTTTAAGCATAATTATCCAATCACTTGCCATTGGTTTAAAACATCAACTTTGGAAACTTTTTCTTCTATCTTTCTGAGATACAGAGTATCATTATCATCTATAGTGATCTTCCTGTGAGATAAAACAACAGAGTGTCTCCACTCCTACCCACATGCAACTTTGTGCCCATTGGTCAACCTTCCCCATCTTGTCCCTCTCTAATCTCTTATGCCCCAGCTTCTGACAGTCATTATTCTGTGTTCAACCTCTCTGGGATCAACACTTTCAAGTGCCAGGTATGAGTATGATCAAGTGGCATTTGTATTTGTCTGATTTATTTCATTTAATGTAATGATCTCCAGTTTCATGCATTTTGTTACATGGAACAACATTTCATTCTTTGTTATGGATGAATAGTACTCCATCGTGTATCTATCCACAATTCCTTTATCCATTAATCAACTGATAAGCATTTAGGCTGTTTTCACTCCTTGTTTACAGAGAATTGTGCTGTATGGATATGAGAGTCCAAATGTTTCTTTGAAAAACTGATAAATGTGTATTAAATATCCAGGAGTAGAACTGCTGGACTATGAAAGGGTTCTAGTTTCAAATTTTGGAAGTACCACTACATTATTTTACACAATAGCTGTACTAATTTACATTCCTAATAACAGCATCCTAGGGCTCTCACTTGGAATCCTCTACAGCACTTGCTGTCTCTGATCTTTGAATAATAGCTTTTCTTATTGGAGTGAGACAGAATTACTGCAGCTTTGATGCATTTCCAAAGTCATTAGTGATGGTGAGACTTTTGTATAGACTTTTGGTCATGTGTATGTTTGTTTTGGTTTCTTTAGAAATACCTACTTAAGTATATACAGTGACCATTTTTAATTTGGTAAGTTGGGTTTCCAACTGTGGAAACATTCATTCTGGCCCATGCTTTCAGTTCATAGTTCTTGGCTGTATTTTCTGTCTGGTCCTATGGGGAGACAGAGACTCATAACAAGGAGAATGGAGGGAAGCAGGGCTGTTCAGAAGTTTTAAGTCTGAAGAAGAAGGGTTTCAACAGGAGAAGGAGCAGCAGTAAGGTAGGAAATGGGATGAAAAGAACTAAAAATTATTGCATACATGTATGGAACTATCAAAAACAAAAATAGTGTTTAAAAATAAATAAAAATTAAAAGATATGCTTGTCTCCTTTTTATTTCTAAGTCCAAAATCTTTTCTGGCATCCAAGCAAAGCAAACTCTTAGATATGGATGAGAAGTGAATGACGTATTTCCAGTGTGCAGTGGAAAGGAGTGTGTGCTCCTATTCCAGAAAGAGAGGAGTGGAGGATACTAACCAGATGACACCAAAGGAAGACATGGCAGAACAAACACTCCTCCACAGCTCCGTGCCTGCCATCTAGGCTTTGAGGTGGTGGCATCTGGGCCCCGTGAGCAAGGGTGGCCCCTGTTCCTGCATCTGTGCTGGCAGCAGCAGTATGGCTTCTCTCCTGGGCTGGCTCTGCTGGGTGCCTCCTGCTTCCCCCAGCAGACACCCGTGTCCCAGCCTCCCCAGTGTACTGCCCCGTTGCAACTTAGGATGGACAAGAGTTTGGTTGTTTTTATTTCTAATCTATTCTTCCTCCTCTAGGTATCATTGTTAACAAATATGCTGGGTACGCCTTAATTTTGAGTCTGGGAAGCAAACACTGTGGCTTCTGCTATACAGAGTGTGTTTGTTTGGATTTACTTGTGTTTTAAACTATGTTATCCTTCTTGGGCAATCATTTTATCACCCTAATTAAACTAAAAACTGGCTTTCATATTATGTATTTTGGTATTTTAATTAAAGGCTGTATTTCAGTGGTTTTTTTAATCCTACAAAGCTAATTAATATTTGTGGGGGAAAACTGACAAATAAGCTAGTGCTCAGGGTTTGGCTTTTACAGCATGACTCCCTCTGCATATTCTCTGTCTGGAGGACCACCAGCGAATTAGTGGACCTTGTCATAGGACCCCGTGCACTGCCAGGAGCTGTCCTCCCCCTCCCCCCCACCCCCCACCCCACTCCCACCCCCGGCACTGACAGGACTTAAATATCAGGTTAAAACAAATTACAATTTCAGAGTTACAGCTAAGTTACACGTAGTGTTGTGGATCCAAAGGCATAGAAACATGGAGATGGCACGCCAACAAGCCAAGTCCTGTTTTATGTATGAGGTTACTCAAGCCCTCTTAGGGCTCATACCATTTGCCTACCTCCTGACCCTAGAGACTGTATACATACAGACACTATTTATTTAAACACTATTGAAGGGCAGGTTGGTTCAGTATTTTTAGAGATATTTACATGAACCAAATGGCTTCAGTATATATTCTAAAGCAAGGACTAGCCTTTATGACTGGAAAAAAACAGGCTAAAGAATGTGGAGGAAGCATCAAAGAGAGAAGACAGAAGGTGTCAGTGGTGTGGTGAGAATGCCCAGAGGAATGCTTGTCTTTGTGTGTGTGGACTGACAGACTGATCGATTGCTTTGTCAAGTCAGTAAAGTGTTTGACGAAGTGTCAAGACCTTCAGACCAGCAAGCAGCAGACTTCACGTGCGGTTCTGATAATGATGCCGTGAGGTGCACTGAAAAACCACACTTTAAAGTTATCTCAACATCAGCTCAGAGGCTGATTCCTAAAGCTGTTGGACATGTAACTACAGCGATGTTTTTTAAAAAAAAATCTCTCTCCACCTTAGCTTTCCTGTTTGAAAAAGAATAAACATGTTTACCATGGCAGTGCTGTGAGGAGTAACTACTATGAATGGAAAGGACCTCCAACCCTCGCTCTAAGGCAGCTCCTCAGAGCCACTGGGCAGATATCACATCTGGTTCACAATGTATCCCCTTTATCCCCTCTGTTTAGATCATTAAGTGGTTGTCAGGGTGATTTGGGGTCTAAATCAATCTACAGAAGAAGTGAAATCCAAGGTAAACACCAATAATTTGTCCATTAGATAATATTCCATTTCACCAAACTTGAAAATATTACCACATTAGATGATATTTAAAGACAGGTGCAATATGACCCGATACCCTCACATCAGCACCCCAGCACTGCACTGTTGAGATGACAGGAATGTATTTAAATTCATTGCGTCTTCATGAGTTTTTCCTCACGAATTTAACTGAATTTCCAGTTCAAAGCAAAAATGCAAGGGAAATCAATTGTTAGAAGAATCTTCATATGAAATAATGCTCTTTTTCACTTTTATTGTTTTCACTAGCATATGCTAACTATACATAATAATGGTTTTCATTATGACACCTTCACACATGTATGTAATATATCTGGATCATATTCACTCACTCTACATTCTCATCCACTCCCCTTGGCCTGTTCTTTCCACTTGTTTTCCTTCTACTTTCACATCCTTTTACATTTTGGCACTCTGAGTGCATCTGTACCAGGATCACACTGTGCATTTCCTGTCTGTCTCTCTCAGTCACGCTACACTGCCCAGCCCGAGGTCAACAGCGCTCGGGTTGTTGCTGTTCATTTGCTGTGAGTGTGCACCCGCATCTCAGGATTTATGGCTGTGCTTCTTCTCAATTGGGTGTTTCAACTTCTTCCCTTTAGCTCTTAAGGTCAGGCTTAGTTTCTGAGCTAAAATCAAATCCAGGGACATTATTGCCAAATAAATTCAATCCTGTGCAGGGTTTATGTCAAAATCCCTCTATGCACCCTAGTGCACAGAGCTAGAAAATTCAGCAGCCTCACGGTTCCTGCCCTCCTCCCTGCTAAAGGTTGAGCACACAGCCAATTCTAAGCAGCCAGCACCAGGCCCCTGTGTCCCTGACCTATTCCTTGGCCTGTCTTCCTTCTCCAAGATGAAGGCATCTCTTCAAGGAGATTCCTTCATTCCAAATTATACTTCCTCATATTTTACCTCTAAGAAAAGAGGAAAATTAACTGCTAGCTTATTGCTGCATCTAGGACATGATGTCCACATTACACACATGCAATAAATATTTATCATGTGACTGAATAAAGTAAGGGATGAGGAGGGTGTCTGAACACTGGCAGTGATGGGCTCTGACATCCACATCAGCTGAGATCTGTGTCTCTCCCAAATCAAGCAGCTAGAAAATGAAAGGATCCGTGTCCCAGACTCCCTTGCTGCTGGAGTACAGACCAGTGAGGTTCTACCAGCTGCTACAAGGGTGAGAGACTTGATCTGAAGCTGAGTTAAATGGTAGGAAGTGCAGGGCACAAGTACTGATCTGTTGTTGAATCTAAGAGGTCGTACAGACAGTAGTTCAGAATCTCCTAATCTTATGGTTCACAGCAAGGGCAGATGGAACTGCCCTATACCTGGTAGTAATTCTTTGAAGCGCAGGCTAGATCCTGTTTCTATAACCTTCCCAATGGGTTTGTTTGATGCACTTCTATGTCAACTCTTGTCTCTAATACAGTTCTGCTGGAGCAGGCACACCCAAATTCACGATTTCATCGCCTTCATCACCCCATTCCTACATTTTTCTTGGATATGTGATCATACTCATTTTCTATCATTTTAGCAGACTTGGAGAAATAAGCAATTAGATCTTTTCAAACATTTGGTCATTGTCTATGATCAATATTTTTTTCCAGCCAATAATCTCTGTCTAGCACTGTGAACACCAGGGCATGAATATGAACCTCACTAGTCAGCTGGCTGAGAACTCCTTTGCTCCATGGAGGTGTAAATTGTGCTTCAGAAGCTGGTCTCTGGCAGCTTTCATTTCATGTGTTCGGCAGCATCGAGCTGTGGCAGGAGGAATCCGCTGTTACAGCTGCTGTTCCTGCCTCGGTTATTGGGACCCTTGGTCCTTGGGAGCACCCAGTGTCACTGTGCACTGGTTGGGCACTGAGGCCCTCAGTCCTGAAGACGGCTTTCTTGAGCTTCTCGCCTTTTTCTGGCAGTTCACTCTTTCCCACTTTCTCTGTGTGTCTTTGTCCTGCCACTGTCACTGTGGAAATGTTCAGCTGAGTCTTTGTGGCTGTTACTAGGGTGGATTCACTGTGTTTGTAGATGTCCAGAGTACATTTGAGAACTAGGATGTGATCTGGGGCTCCTTGAGAGCCAAAGAACCTGGGGAAACCATTCAAGAACTGGGTGTTGGGGATGGCTGGAATTACTCTGTCAGGAGCCTGCTTCTACCTGCCAATAGATGAGATCTTGGGAGGCAGATAGGTTTGATGGGCAGGGTCAGCACAGTCTGGCAGGTACAAGGCTGCTGCTATTCAGTCAGCATAATAGTGACTGCAATTGCTCTACGCTGGGAAGTTGGGGTCTTGGGATAGGGAACCTAGCAACAGACGCAAGCAGGAACTCCAGGGCCAGGAGTTGGAAAGTGGGTCTGATCCACTTAGACCTCTTCATCTATCAAGTAGCAGTTGGGCTTGGAAGCCAGGACAAGGAGTGTGTAATGCCTGCTGGGCTCTTCAGGAGCTTGATACATGGTAACAAGGCAGACAATATCAGGTCTGTGCGGGGATCCAGGAAGTACTGAGCCCATGGGTGGTCAGTACTGAGCCCACAGGCATGATAGTTTTGGCCTCTGCATCAGCACTACAATGTCAGGCCTCTCTGCAATGTCCAAGGGTCTTTAGCTGTCAAGGTGCTGGTCAAGGCTAACACTTTTCAGCAGTCATCTACAGCATAAACACGGCCTAAGAAATGAGGTCTGTGCAATGGCTGTGGGATTTTCAGCTGTCACATTGTCCCTACCTAACTCACAGCCAGTCACTGTAGTTCCCCCACCAGGGAAAGTGCTTGTTTTCTGGACAAGATGAAAGTGATTCATTCAAGCACGTGATGGCAAACAGTTTGCTGTAAAGTGTTTCCAGCATCCCTGGGTTGAGCTGGGCCTTCAGCAGCCAGGGAAGCCAGCATCAGTCTCTGTGGAGTTGTCTCAAGGCTCCATGGGGTACTCCAGATAACTAATGCTGCTATCAGGGTAGCCTAGTTGCCTGCTTGATGGACAGTCCTCTGGCTGAAAGCCTGTGCAACAAGGGAGGGTCCAATTTATTTATATGTCTTCTTACATATAAACAGATAAATACCAGAAGGAATGTTTACAGCACAAACTTGAAGAACTCATCATTAATACTAATAGCAATCTCAATACAGTATAACAAATTTAATAATTCTTAGCACCTGCTCAATGCCCAGGACCAGGTGGGTTCCCCTCATTTGTCTCGAGTACATTTCACTGCTCCAAACTGCTTAATTCAGTACCTTGCTTCCAGCTTCTCCTACCCCCACTGGCTAAGTCAGTGTTCTCTTTCTTTGTTTAGATTTTAATGCCCACGTGTTTCTTTACCTTTTTGAAAATGATCCCTTTTCTTGTTCTTCAAGCATGTTATTATCATCATCCTCTCCCTTCCTTGCTACCTGAGGACAATGGCTTCCTTTTGACTGCTGCATCCTGCAGGAGAATGTGACTACTAATGAGGCTGCGCTTCCCCTGTGCTTCCATAGCAGCCACCGCTTCAAAGTGGCATAGCACGCAGGGCTGTGCAAACACCTTCGTTATCACAGCTTCAAGTCTGGAAAGTGATGCACAAACAATGAATGGGACAAGTCCCACTAACCTGTGGCGTGAGTTTTAGCCAAAGAAAAAGGACATTTGTCTCAGGTCTCATGGTAAACTACTTGAAACAGCTCCATTCCCTTTACAAATCTGAAACATACGTGGAGTCTTCTGGACACACAAACACACACACACACACACACACACACACACATACACACACACACACACCATGTGTGCAGACACACACCATCTATTCTCCCATGTCTTCTGTCTTCTTTCCCACGAAGCTTGCTGCCAAATCTTATCCACAGCCAAGGATAAGGCCCTGGAATAAAATTAGCTGCTACTTCAGACCCATTTCTCATTCACTAAACTCTAGCAAAGAACACGGTGGAAAAATCTAGCTAAAATCACTGTCACTCATTTCTCTTAGCAGCCGCTTTGTGCTGTGCTCCCATAGGCCTCAGGTGAATCACACAGGCCACTTCCCTCAAGTGACTCACCATCTGCTACTGGTCAGCTCTGTGGGCATCCTTCAAGATCTTCAATATCGCATGTTAGGATGAGGAAAATCTTAATGCCAGACTTGAGCCCTAGATAAAAACAGAACTTTGAGAAGTCCCACTGATGTTTATTGCCTGTAAAGTAAGTGTGTCTTGTAAAGGAAAATCCTTTTCAGATGTTGTGCTGGTTAGTCTTCATTGTCAGCTTTACTAGGTTTGAAATCTCCTAGGAGACACATCTGTGAGAGAGTTACCAGGGAGGTTTAACTAGAGGAAGACCACCCTTAATTCTCATGGACTGAATACTAGGAGGCAAAGAAGAACTCAACCTGATCACGTGTCTCTACTATTCTCTGCTTCCTGACTATGGATGCTGTGTGACCTGATGCTCCTATGATCATAGCTCCAGTCACTCTTGCCATCATTTTGGACTGTAGCCCTAACTGTGAGCCAAACCCTTCCTTCCTTAAGTCCCTTTGTGAGATACTTTGTCACAGCTGTCAGTAAATTAATAAAGATATATAACATGTAATAGATTTAAGTAATCTAACCTTATGGAAGAAGGGGCTAGATCATCTGAGACTACAAAAAAGATGGGATGACCTGTTCACTCTTGTGAATGAGAAATCTTCCTCCGTATTCAAGGATACATGGCAAAGTCAAAGCAGAGAGGGGTGCAAGCATACCAATGCAACTCTCTGGTGCCCATACTGTATGAAGATGCACTTTGACCCAAATTACCTTACATTATACGTAAGACATTGCCTGCATTTGGATTCCTATTATCTTAACAAAGTTTTCAGGGAACTATGTGTAATACATCTGTGATTCGAGGTTTGTCTTCCAGGAGTAATTTTAGAAAGTTCAGGCATAACTTGGTAAATGCCTTCCATTAGCACTGCCTTTGCTACAGGTGAATAACTTCATTTCCCCAGGAGTTTATAAAACAGGCAACCATCTATCTTTCTCTTAGGCACCTCCCTAAACTCACTCTAAAAAGCAGTGAAGGTCACAAGGCCTTATCTGTAACCATCTTCCTCCCCCTTCAGATATAATTTCCAAATCAGGTAGCTTGAAGCAGTTTCTGCGGGCTCTGTCCATCACCCATCTCCAAGACAAACAGGCAGTTGAGCACGAAGTCCTGTGGAAGGTTAGCAGAGAAGCCTTCACCTCCTGCCTGTAGGGTATGTATGAATGAGTTCTAAGTGTTGTTACGGTCTCCTGCTCGCCTGCACAAAGAAAGTTTCTTTTTCTCACAGATGGAGGGAGTTAGATTCAAAGAAATCGTTTAAAGCTCTCATGCATTCCCTGGACTCCAAATAGATGGAGCCATGGTCTAAAGTGGGGGAGCTGCGCTCCTATTGGCAAAACTAGGATTGAAAGTGTCTTGCTCTCAAAGAAATATCCCCCAAGAAGCAAAGTAATACCCCAGCAGGGGCATTCTCTCTAAGATGCAGACTGAGTAGAGGTTGGAAGTTAACAGAAGGGGTATCACTCTCAGGAATTCATGGACAAGATGCTTAGTGGTTTTGTTTCTAAACACTCTATCAAAAACATCTAAGAGAAACAGCTGCTGAGAGGGCTCGGGTGATCCAGTGGAGGACCCCACACTCATGTATGGGTAGACAACACTAATTAAACTTAGTTATCAAGAAGAAAAGACATGAAGTTGGGAGGAGACAGGAGTTAGAGGGTATTGTGGTTTAAATGAAAATGGCCCCAAAGCCCATAGGAGTGGCACTATTAGGTGTGATTTTGTTGGAGTAGGTGTGGCCTTGTTGGAGGGAGTGTGCCACTGAGGGTATAGCTCAAGCCAGCCCGTGTCATTCTCTCCTCCTGATGCCTTTGTGTCTGAATGTAGAACTTTCAGCAGCCTCTTCAGCATCATGTCTGCCTGCATGCCACTATGCTTCCCATCATAATGACAATGTAACCCAGCCCCAATTAAATGTTTCCCTTTATAAGAGTTCCTGTGGTCATGGCATCTATTCACTGTGTCTTAGTTAGGGTTTCTATTGCTGTGAAGAAACACTATGACCCTTGCAACTCTTATAAAGGAAAACATTTAGTTGTGGCTAGCTTACAGTTTCTTTATCATCATGGTAGGACTTGGCGGTGTGCAGACAGACATGGTACTGGAGAAGGAGCTGAGAGTTCTACATCTTGATCCACAGGCAACAGAAAGTAAACTGTGTACCACACTGAACATAGCTTGAGCATAGGAGACCTCAAACACACCTCCATAGTGACATGCTTCCTCCAATAAGGCCATACCTATTCCAACAAAGCCACACTTTCTAATAATGCCACTCCCTATGGGAGATATTTTCTTTCAAACCACAACACACAGCAATAGTAACCTTCTATCTTAGTTGGGGTTACTGTTGCTGTGATGAAACACCATGAACAAAGAAACTTTGGGAGGAAGGGTTTATTCCATTTATGCTTCCATATCACAGTTCATCATCAAAGAAAGTCAGGTCAGGGACTCAAGCAGGGCAGGAACCTGGAGGCATGAGCCCAATATAGAGGCCATGAAGGAGTGCTGCTTATTGGATTGCTTCTCAAGGATTGCAGGGCCACCAGCCCAGAAGTGGCCCCACCCACAACTGTCTAGGCCCTACTCCATCAATCACTAGTTAATACCTTGCCCTACAGGCTTACCTACTGCCCCATCTTGTGGAAGAATTTTCTCAGTTGGGGATCCCTCCTACTGATGATCCTAGCTTATGTCAAGTTGACATAAAACTAACCAGTAGAGAGGGAAGAGTAGAAAGTGGTTATGGTCATATCTCACTGTATGTATGAAAGCAAATAACAATAATAATAAAGAAACTAAGAAAGAGCCAGCATTTGGACCTCTACTGTATGCAAAGGATCCAGAGTCACGTACACAAAGGAAGGTAGATCTATCCTTTTCTTTTCCTCTGTAACACTTTGCAGTGAAACTTGTTCTATTTAGAATCAAAAAGCATACTTTTTGCTGTAAGACAATTCATTATAAGGGAAAAATGTCATTCATGTAGCCAGAAAAATGGTAGATTATTAAGGATTTTATATTGAAATAATTCAGTATCCATAAAGAAAAATTAAATTTAATATCCATTTCAAAACATATAAATGCAAAGGAGAAGGTACTAGGTGGAATTGTGGATGGCTGTGTTTCTGTGAAGCAGGGGCAGCTGTTTTAGTTCTGTTGAAGTGATGTTTAATGTGATTGGCTAACACATGTGGCTAAGAGTGCTGAGAAGACGTGGGTGACTGAAGGAAGGGATTTAAAGCAAGCACTGGGAAACCAGTTCTGAGCAAGTTTGACAGTTCATTCAGTGTTGTCCATGTTTATCAAAATATCCTTGCTCTGTCCTCAAGAGGTACATATTTACATATGTGTAGGTGTTTTTCTTTATTCTTCCCCTTGTTTCTAGTGAGGGTTAATCATTGACCACCATCATGATTGAGAAACTGTACAGTTCCTTAGGCAGGCAGGATCTGTGAAGAGCTCTAGTTATTAATGTTATATGTAATTTTTTCCACTTGTGAGAAAATAAAGTGAGTCTTGATTAAAAGTAAATGCTGGGTAATTTGAGCTGTAATTGAGGAAACCTTACAGAGCACACTAAACATGGAGACAGTTCCTGACACATATCATCTTTATTCACAGCTGGGAAAGAAAAGAAGGGACTCTGTCCAAAAATGACTATATATATATATATATATGAAGATATGTATATATGTATATGTATATATATAATATACACATATATACACACATATACTCTTTTTGGAACTGAGGAGACAGCTCAGTGGACAAAGTGCTAGCCCTGTAAGCATGAGGACCTGAATTTGATCCCCAGAATCCATGTTCTGGGCATAATGGAACACATTTGTAAACACAACACTGGGTCCTTAGAGAAAAGGGAATCCCTAAGGCTTGCGGGTCAGCAGCCTATACTACTGGAACTGGGTGAGTTCCAGGCCAGTGAGAGATACTATCTCAAATAAAACAAAAAGCCAAACAAATGATGGATACCATCTGAGGAACATCTCTAAGGAAAGAATAGTTATGCAATTAATCACTAGATTTCCAACTCCCTAGTTTTCAGATTACTTTTATGATTGGGATCATAATACTAAATATCAGTGTTCATCATCTGATAGTTTAAATACATTTTCTTGGATACCAGCTATGATAATGTGTAACTTGTACATTGGAATGCTATTGTGCATGGCAGAATTTGGGGAGTTTGATTAGTGATGAACCAAATGTGGTTAAAGCAGACTATGACAGGTAATCACACAGTGGCTAAGTAGATGCTCAGGCAGAAGTAGCTCTGAAGTCCCTACTTAGCCTCACAACTTAAATTTGTGAATTTCAAAACACAAAAAAAGCCTCCACCAAACAAGAGACAATTCTTTATGTCCTAGTCTCTGTGTATAGCCACTAGAGCTTTTTAGAAGGTAAAAAGTACTTAAATTTTGTGACAGAAAGTAATGCTTCAATGAAGTTAGGATGGTCTTAATGAGGACTGTTTGCCTAGTCTAGGTGAAGCCACTCTAGGCCTTCCGCTTAGGTGCATACTGTATTCTCCACAGCCCTTCTTCCCCCAAGAATCCATCCCATCCATTTCAAACCCTTCATTTACTGCACTGGGGAAGTTCCTATGTTTTTTCTCTCATGCTCAGATGAGCTTTAATCCTTCTTTAATATACATATTCACATGTCTAAATATTTTTAATCCTTTAATATACATATTCAAGAATATGTTCCCATACATGTCACTCTTAGGGTCCTCCTTGTTACCTAGCTTCTCTGGGGTTGTGGACTGTAGTCTGGTTATCCTTTGCTTTAGGAAATGAGTAAGATCTCTTGAGTAAATTCGGAGCATGGCAGAGGAGAGGTGGCAAGAGAACATGAGGGAAGGGGATGGTCGAGTTGGGGGAGGGACAGAGAGGGAGAACAAGGAAATAGATATCTTGGTAAAGGGAGCCATTATGAGGTTAGAGAGAAACTTGGTGCTAGGAAAATTCCCAGGAACCCACAAGGATGACCCCAGCTAAGACTCCAAACAATAGTGGAGAGGGTGCCTGAACTGGCCTTCCCCTCTAATCAGATCAATGACTTCCCTAATTGTCATCATAGAACCTACATCCAGTAAGTGATGGAAGCAGATGCAGAGATCCACAGCTAAGCACTGGGTGGAGCTCCCAGAGTCCAGTCGAAGGGGGGGGGGCGGATTATATGAGCAAAGAGGTCAAGATCATGATGGGGAAACCCACTGCGACAGCTGACCTGAGCTAGTTGGAGCTCACTGCCTCTGGACTGACAGCTGGAGAAACTACATGGGATTGAACTAGGCCCTCTGAATACGGGTGACAGTTGTGTAACTTGGGCAGTTTATGAGGCCCCTGGCAGTAGGACCAGGATTTATCCCTAATGCATGAATTGGCTTTTTGGAGCCCATTCCCTATGGAAGGATGCCTTGCTAAGCTTTGATACAGAGGAAAGGGGCTTAGTCCCGCCTCAACTTGATTTATCAGACTTTGTTGACTCCCCATGGTAGGCCTTACCCCCATGAGGAGTGGATGGGGGTAGGGGGGGAGAGGTAGTGGGGAGCAGGAGGAGGGGAGGGAGGGGTAAAAGTGGTTGGTATGTAAAATGGAAAAAATCTTTTAAATTAAAAAAAAGAATGTGTTCACTTTTAAAATAAAAGTCTGCACACATGTTGGATGTTTACAAACAGACCACAGTTCTAATGTTTGAGACCCTGAAGAAGTGAAATAAAGACACAGTCAGCTTGATTCAATTTTGGTATCCCTTAGTGTTGGCCATGGGCAGCATTGCACCCAGTGACTCTTGGCTATGTGAAAAAGTGAATAAAACAACAGAAAACCACACAGCCCTACATCTCCACTGATATAAGATCAAATGCACATTGCACATGCATACATACAAATAGTCACAGCATAGCCACACTTATATGTCCACACATACATTTGCATATATGTGTGTGTTCATATATACCTTCAGGAATTAATGAATTCATGCTTTACCTGATGAGATTTGCTTATCAAAGTTCACTTACAGCAACAGCAGTTTGTGCATTTTACAGTCTTCCACACACCAGAGCAGAGCTGAGACAGACATCCCATCCACACACCAGAGCAGAGCTGAGACAGACATCCCGTCCACACACCAGAGCAGAGCTGAGATAGACATCCCGGGCATGGTTAGGAGCGGATTTTTCTCTCCAAGGAAACTGGCTCTCATTCCCCTACTCCATGACTGTTTCTTTGTTCGCTGCGTCAGACAATGATTGAGGTCCTGAGTAACCCCCAAGGTGAGGGAAGATATACAAGCTGCAGAGAAGACACCTGCCCCCTAATTGAGTTGACACTGACAGGAGACAGAATGAATCACCACCTCCCACTCCACGAGACCCATGTGAAAGCATTAAAACGAAGTCTGTAACAGATCAAAATAGCAGGATTCAAGTATTTTCCTAATCAGCCTTGATGGAGGGTCATTAAGCCATCTATGCTCCAAGATGGGCCAGTGGTTTGTTCTTGTATGCTCATAATCAATTGTGTCATTTTGTTTAACTGTTAAGTTCATTTTGGACACCAGTATATGGAGCGTATCTCCTATCAAACTCCTTTTTGTCCTGAGCCTTAAGGAACAAGTACCGCAAAGGTTTTAGTTTCAATTCACAGACCTAAGTCCACTCTAACAGTCCTGTCAGGAGCCCTCAGAGCAGAGACATGCTGCCTCTAGGCAGGCCTGTGTCTACTGTGGCTATTGGTAGAGAAGACAGAGAGGTTACCCCATTGGCTTCCTATAGGAGGATCTTTATAA
The DNA here is from genome assembly GCA_902168425.1 of Peromyscus attwateri. Classification (NCBI taxonomy): domain Eukaryota; kingdom Metazoa; phylum Chordata; class Mammalia; order Rodentia; family Cricetidae; genus Peromyscus; species Peromyscus attwateri. The sequence continues at coordinate 4,648 of CABHPP010125895.1, read as the reverse complement.
CTGACTCAGTGGCTGACACTCAAAATCAATAAAGTGCAGTGTGGATGGTGATAATAACAGTTTCCAAGTGCTCTGAAGCCCACAAGTCCTCATTATTAATTTAGCTCCACGTGCATGGAGGCAGAATAATAGGATTCAGACAGACCTCTGAAGGAAAGATCTATTATATTGATCAAGAGCAGCAGGCAAAAAAGATGGGCTCTCAAGTCTCCTGGCTGACAGCACTACAATGCAGATGTAGTGAAAGGTGATCAATAGAGCCCCCTCATCCGGTTGGAATGTTCTCTGCTGAATTTGGTGCCATGATGTAAATGGCTCCTCAGTTCCTCGTGGGACTTCAGTGAACTGGGAAGCAAGAACCTGTTAACTGAGCCAGACCCAACCCCATTATAAAATTCAAGAGGTGTAAGAGATGTAAATCAGGGCTCTAGCCCTGAGAAAGACCCACACCTATAATCTAAAACATTTATTAATTCGATGAATTTCTTTTACCAGTTACTACACTAACACATCCAAAGTGTTAGAGTCAGATTGAAACAATAAAGAAGTCGAGATTATCTTCAAATATCTTTATTAACCTCCAAGCACCCTGAATTTTAGTCTTATTAGTAGTAAACTTATTTTCAGATTGATTCTTTTTTTTTTTTTTTTTTTTTGGTTTTTTCGAGACAGGTTTCCTCTGTGTAGCTTTGCGCCTCTCCTGGAGCTCACTTGGTAGCCCAGGCTGGCCTCGAACTCACAGAGATCCACCTGACTCTGCCTCCCGAGTGCTGGGATTAAAGGCGTGCGCCACCAACGCCCGGCCAGATTGATTCTTAAAACTAAAAATTACCTAAATTAATGAGGTAAGATTCAGTGTTTATAATATTAAAACCCTGAATTCATGTGCACAGTTCCTGTTTCCGGTCGTTACACCTTAGGGTGCGTTTTTTTCCTGTATCATCTTTTCAGTTGGAAGACTTCCCTTGGACATTGCTTACAAGGAGGTTGATGTGTCACCTTCTCTCGACCTTTCTCTGGCAAAGCCGTTCTTTCTCTGCGTTCTAAAGGGAAGTATGCAATGTTCTGAGTGGCAGTTTCCCCATCCCCTTCAATGCTGTGAAAATCTCACAGCACTGTCACCCAGCCTGTACGGTTTCTCTGAAGAAGTCTGCTGTCAGGTGAACTGGTACCGTTATGGGATGTCTGTACACTGTGTGAAGGTGTATTGCTGTGATTGGTGTAATAAAGAGCTGAAAGGCCAATAGCTAGGCAGGAGGTAGAAGCGGGACCTCTGAGGAGGAAAAGGAAGAGGGGGAGGAATCTAGGCCCACGGGAGACTCCAGGAAATGGAGAGAGGAAAGAGGAAGTGAAAGATGGAAGAGGGGTGATGTCACATGATAGAATGTAGATTGATATAAATGGGTTAATTAAGTCATAAGAGCTAGTTAGGAACAAGCCTTAGCTATAGGCTGAGCTTTTGTAGTTAATAGGAAGTCTGTGTCATTATTTGAGAGCTGACTGGTTGGACAGAGAAAGACTCATTACAGGTAGGTACCTTTTTGTGTGTGATGTCATTTCTCTCACAGCCTTGGAAATCGTGTTGAGCCCATTCTGGTTTACAGCCTATGATCAATCATCCTATACCTAGATATTTGTATCCTTCTTGAGGCTTGAAAACTCTGTTACACCCCAGAGAAGTTTGCACACCCTTAGCATTCTCAAGACCCGTTTAAACTCAATTAGCCTTTTGTTCAGCAGTGGTACCCAAAAGTTCCCATGAGGTTTCTCCACCCCCTGCACTCTTCTTTGTAAATTTTGCTCATGGGTATAGCCTGTCTTCCTTTCACCGTTTTTCTTTCTTTGCACTGTTCTGCTATTGTTGTCCTTTGTTAGATCTTTAAGTTTGCTTACTGTACTTTTCACCTCAGAGTTTCTGTAGCAGGACTTTCCTTTGTGGGCCCACCAGCCCACAAATAATAACATGGAGACTTATTAATTATGAAAGCTTGGCCTTTAGCTTAGACTTGTTTCCTACTAGCTCTTATAACTTAATCAGCCCATATTTTTTTATTCTACATTTTGTCACATGGCTCTTTACCTTTCCTCAGTACCATGTCCAACTTGCTCCAAGTCTGCTGGCGAAATCCATGCCTCTAGATTCCTCCTCCCAGTTCCTCTCTCTGCCTGGAAGTCCCACCTATCCTCTCCTGCCTAGCTATTGACTGTTCAGCTTTTTATTAAACCAATTAGAAGATGCCTTAGGCAGAGACACATCTTTAAAGCATACAAAAAGATTATCCCACAACAGGTTTCTGTTTGCTTTTCTTTGAAATTACTTTCTCCTACTAAGTTTCTTAGAGTACTAAGTTATTTATCTGTGCTTTCTTGAAACTGGTTGAGTTGCCATAAAAGCACTATTTTCAATTCCCCATCCAAAAATTTGCTCATACTAGTTATCTTTCTAGTCTAGGTGCATCTTCTGGCAGCTTATGTTGTCTCTCTGATGAGTTCAAAATTGCCTGAACAGCTTATGCTTGATGTGCATGCCATCTGGGCATTAAAGTGTCAGCTGTATGTTCTAGTCTTTGTAATTTTTGAGGTGTCTATCATGTTCTGCTGGCCTGTAGTCAACCCGGCTACTCTAGAGCTAGATGAAAATCTAAGCCCAGGGTTTTCACGAGTCTGCTGTTGACATGTTATTGTTATTTTGACCCTAGAGGATAATCCAAGGCAAAATTATGTTGCTCTTAGTGTGTTGCTCAGCATTAACCAGGGACATACCTAACAAAGATAATCCATTGCCCGAAGCATCATCTTGGGATGGTTCAGGCCCAGACACTTCATTCACAGTCACTGGCCTATGGTCATGCACTGCGGGATTCTGGCCAGTTCTGAGCATAATCACCATGGAGGGATAAACATGAGACACACCTATAGCCCCTAATACTCAAAAGTATTGTGTATACGCTGAGCTCAGAGCCTAGTGAGATTAGCACAACATTGGATTAGGACCAAGGCTCACATTGCTGTGGGCTGTCTGCTACTGAGGTGGGATAATGTCTCCAGAGTGCTGTGGGGTGGAGTAGCAGTGGGTAGTCTGCATGTCTTCATCACCTGACACTGGGATTTTTCTAGGGGCTCTTTCTTCAGTTGCTGACCTGGGAATGGAAGACTTTGGGACCCACACAGTTTTAGATTTCACTAACCTAATCCTACTGTTAGAGAAGGGGATCTTTTATCACATTATGATGCTCATTATTAGAATGGTATTGGTAAAGTTTGGCCATCAAAGGTTATATTTTCGGGTCACACCTGAGTCTTATAGCCAAAAAAACCCCTACGGTCTCAAAGGTATATTTAGGCCCCATACTATACCTGGCAGTAATGTAAGCCAAAACACATCCATCCCACCAATGTACAGCTTTCTGCCTGATGCCAACGAAAGCCTAGAGATTTGATCCTGGGCCTGCATATGAATATGTCATGTGACTTTTTTCTATGAAAGTGTTAACAAGCCTCTGCTCACCCTAGACAAGGCATCAACAAAAGAAACAAAGTAACAATTCTACCCTAGTATAGTTTGGCAACCAAGTGAGTTAATTTTGGTTACCTATAGGGTCATGAGTGAGGGGTTACTTCCTGGAGCACTGCAAGCTTATGGGAGCAAACTCTCTCCAGCAACTGTTAACTGTCTATGTAACTCCTTCATGAAGGGCAGGTCCTCACTGTTGGCTACTCAGGCCAACTCGTGTGGCTGGGAGTACTTTTCCTGAAGTGTTTATAGACTACTCTTGTAGGTCTCACCCCTGGAGGCCTCCAGTGACCAGGCCCCACCTCCAGATTGATCTGACAGCTAAGCCTGACCCCTTGAGGTGAGCCAGTGGCTAACCCCTCCCCCAGCTCCAAGAGCCAGGCCCCACCCTGTAGCATCCCAGACTTCCCTAACAGCCATAGCCTGCCTTCCCCAGCCACCCCTGTTCAATGCCCAAGAGTGGCCAGGCCCCATCCTACAGAAAAAAAGTCTCATCAGTCTCTGAGTTTGCCCTAAGATCAGGCCACATAATTCCTCCAATCCCAGGTCACACTGGAAAGCTCCATCTCCACCTTCCCCAAGAAACCCCACATAAACCCTGTCTTCCGCTCAGTTCTCTGCTGCTTCTCTCCATGTAGAAGCAGCCACCCTCCAGGGTTCTTCCCTCCCAATAAATCTCTTGTTTGAGGTTTGTTATCCAGTGTGACTTTGTAGTATGCCTTGGGGCCCGACTGCCAGGATACATTTCCCATCTGAGCTATAATGCTTACACTCATAAGCCCTTCTCCCCTCCATAACGGTTAAAGGGTCCAACCTTGTACACACCTCCTGAGGGTAATCACAGCTGCTGGCACTTCAGTAGGGCAACTGCTGTGTCATGGGTAGAAAAGCACCTGGTGAATAAAGGATCTTATCACAGCAAGCCTACCACTGTGTAGCCAGGAGTTTCTCTGGTCCTGCCCAGCCTGTGATCAGGACAAATATCTCCCACCCACATGCAACAGCCACTTGGTCCCAAGTAAACACACAGAGCCTTATATTATTTACAAACTGTATGGCCTATGGCTCAGGCTTCTTGTTAGCTAGCTTTTATAACTTAAATCAACTCATTTCTATTAATCTATATTTTGCCAC
>CABHPP010125894.1:27523-40697 GCA_902168425.1 Peromyscus attwateri | reverse complement strand
TTTTTTTTTTTTTTTTTTTTTTTTTTTTTTTTTTTGCTTTTGTTTTTCTGGTTTAAATATAGTTAAAATCTTTCAACTGGGTGTGGTGGCTCACACCCATAATCCTGGCACGTGTGAGGGAGAGGCAGAAGGATTGCAGCGAGACTACTTTGGGCTACACAGTAAATCACTGAGTAATGTGGGCTACCTGCAGAGTCTCAAAAACAAGACCAAACACCCCAGTTCAGGAGAAACAGCCCCAACAGTTACTGGAAGCTGTGCCTCCCGAGTCCTTTCCTTTAGTTACCTCTCAGCCTGGCACCCAGTAATTGTTAGTGGCCTGGCCAAGTGAAGGAATATTGAGTATCGATGCATTCTTGTGGATTTGTGTGGATCGAGGACTGTACAGAAAACAGTAACAACAATAAAAACTCAAACAAACAGACAAGGCCAGTTCCTCAACAGGAACTGTTTTCAAACCTTGGCATGTGCAGCACCCCACAAGGAACTTGGAGAAACTGTATGTTCCATTTCCAGTTTCTAGATAAGTCCATCAGGGTGGACAAAGGAGTTTCACACTTCTAAAAGAGATTATTTCTTTTATGTGTATGGGTGTTTTTGCCTGCATCTAGGTGTGCTGTGTGCATGTAGTGCCCTCAGCGACCAGAAGAGGGCACTAGAACACCAGAACTGCAGTTAGGGGCTGCATTGTAAGCTGCCCTGTGGGTGCCAGGAACGGGTTCTCTGTGAGAACAGCACATGATTTGGAGAGCTGAGCCATCTCTCCAGTCCTAGAATTTTAATTTTTTTTCAAGTGAACATCTCAAGTGATTGTAGAACAGGTGGGCTGCGTACCTCCTTAGGAGCTGGCCTACCTGCAAGGCTAAGTCTTATGTTCACTTGCTGCAAAGGCCACACCTAGGGCTTGCAACCGTGGAGACCTTTCTTTTTTCTTCCTAGCCCTTATATGCTAGAACTGATATGCTGGAAAGCAGCTTTCCTTCTTCCTTTAAGATTTAGTTTGCTATTTTTAAGATGTTAGTGTGTGTGTGTGTGTGTGTGTGTGTGTGTGTGCACATGCAAATGAGTTCTAATGCCCATAGAGTTGTGATTGTATTTGGAGTTGTGAGCCACCCTACCTGGGGGCTGGGAACTGAATTTAGGTCCTCTGGAAGAGCAGTGCAATTTCTTAACCACTGAGCCGCCTTTCTAGTCCCAAGAAGTGAAACTTCCTACAGAAGAAGGGAGAAAAACAAACAAACAAACAAACAAAACCCCCCCCCAAAAAACCCCACACCACACCATCAAACTTCCTACAAATGCACACGGTAAATTACCTAAACAGCGTCTGCTGAGAAGTATCCAAGTCCCATTTTACCAGCAAATAGCCTCTATTCTCTAATATTTCACCCTAAAAGCATTTATCAGGCATTTACCAAGGCTAGTGTTATAGGTGCTAATCTAAGTTCAGAGGGCCCCTGGTTCTAGGCCCTTACATCGTAGACAAAAAACTGCACCAGAACCACATAGTTAGAATTAGAAATAGAGACAGCTTATTAAAAAAATAAGACGGGGGCTAGAGAGATAGTTCAGTCGTTAAGATCACTTGCTGCTCTTGAGGAGGACCCAGGTTTAGTTCCCAGCACTCACATGATGGCTAACAACTGTCTGTAACTCCAGTTCCAGAGGCTACACCACTCTCTTCTGGCCTCCTAGGGCACTGCATGCACATGGTGCACAAACACGCAGGAAAAACTCCTATTCTGCCTGGTTTTGTGTGTCAACTTGACCTAAGCTAGAGTCATCAGGAGCCTCAGTGGAGGAAAGGCCTCCAAGAGATCCAGGTGTAAGGCATTTTCTCAATTAGTGATCAATGGGGGAGGGCCCAGCCCACAGTGGGTGGTGCCATCCCTGGGCTGGTGGTCCTGGGTTCTGTAAGAAAGTGGGCTGAGCGATGATGAGCAAGCCAGTAAGCAGCATCCCTCCATGGCCTCTATATCAGCCCCTGCCTCCAGGATTCTGGTTTTGAGTTCCTGTCCTGACTTCCTTCAGTGATGAATAGCAATGTCCCTCACTTGCTTTTTGGTCATGATGTTTCATTGCCACAACAGAAACCCTAACTACGACAGATAAAATAAAAATAAATATATCTTAAACTGGGTGTGGTGGCACATGCCTTTAATCCCAGTACTCAGAAAACAGAGAGACAGGCAGATCTTTCTGAGTTTGAGGCCAGCCTGGTCTATGTAATGAGGTTAGCCAGGGGTGCATAGTGAGACTGTCTCAAAAAACAAACAAACAAATAAACAAACAAACAAACAAACAAGCAAACAAGCAAACGAGAAAAATAAAGTAGAAAAAAAGAAAAAGGAAAGACACTCCCAAGAACGTGAGGGTTAGTGAGTTGAGAAAGGCCTGGGCTCCAAAGCACTGGGCCAAGAGGCTCATCACCTTTGCAGGATGTTTGCATAGCTCCTGCCTCGTCTCTGTGTGAACACCTAGGGTTTTCCTCAAACATGCTCCATTTGCTACATGAAGTCCAGGTGAGGAAGGGTTTCCAGCCTTTTCCTGCAAACTGCCTTCTTTTTTTTTTTTTTGGTTTTTTGAGACAGGGTTTCTCTGTGTAGCTTTGCGCCTTTCCTGGAACTCACTTGGTAGCCCAGGCTGGCCTCGAACTCACAGAGATCCGCCTGCCTCTGCCTCCCGAGTGCTGGGATTAAAGGCGTGCGCCACCACCGCCCGGCACAAACTGCCTTCTTTTATACATGAATCTTATGCTGAGTTTTAATTTTTAATCTGTGTGTATGTGCACATGCAAGTGGGTGCCTTGGAGGCCAGAAGAGGGCATTGGGTCCTCTGGAGCTGGAGCTACAGTTGGTATAAAGTGCCTAACATGCGTGCTGGGAGCCAAACCTGAGTCCTCCGGAAGGGCAGCAAGCGCTCTTCACTGCTGAGCCGTCTCCCAGCCCCTTTGTGTTAGTCTTGAGGTAGCTCTCTCCAGCCTTTATTTTCTCACCACACCAAGATCTGTGCTGGCTTCAGAGACATGGGAGCTTTAACCCCTCCCTGGGGGCTGGAATCAGTAGGCAAAGTGCTTTCTGAACAATTGTGAATACCCGCGTTCAAGCCAAGAACCCGTATAAGAAAGCCTGGCATGTGATGCACACCTGTTATCTCAGTGCTGGGGATGAGGAGGCATGTGGATCTCTGGGGCTGCCTGGATAGCCACTCTAGCCTGAGACTCTGTATTAAAAGAACAGGTAAATGATACTTAAGGTCAGCCTCTGGCCTACATGTGTGTGCGCGCGCGTGCGCGCACACACACACACACAAACACACACACACACACACACACACACACACACACACGCACACTCTCTCTCTCTCTTGTCAATCTGTGTAGGGGTCATCTGGATAGGCATGTACTATATGTTCCACGTGGTAAGGGCTGTGGTAAGCACTGAAAACTGGCAGGTGTGATTCTAGAAAAAACAGTCTTTATTCATTGACATTAGTGAAACTCTCAGAGAATATGCTTCCTCAGACCCAACACCATGAAACGCTAGGGCTGTGGGCTTTGCTTGGGTGAGGATGGCTGTCCCGTGCTTGCCTGGGGACCTGAGTCTCCTGGGTCACTTTGACATGGGGAAGCAGCTTCAGCTTCCGAAACAGGCCATGAGGGATTGGTGCAAGGCTTTTCACAGTCGGCTTCACTTCGCAGTTTCCAAGGAAACGGGACTCTGAGTCTCTCCTTAGACCTACCTGCTGGTAATCAGGCTGTGATGTTCTTGGAAAATCAAAAGGCTTCTGATGGGACACGGGCAAAGCCTGTAAACACTCTCCTTCCAATGTCACGCCACAGCTTCCAAATGACAGGCTGCCTCTGTCCTTTTGAGTGGCTACTGCTTTCTTTCCTAATGGCAACTTCTTTCCTAACGACTCCTTGCGGCCCACACTCTTCTTCCACACATGTAATGATGGCCCTGGACCAGTTTCCAAGTCGCCTCTGCTCTGTGCCAAGGACCAGTGTAGACAGACAGTTCCCCTTCCTTGGTTCTCTCTCTCTCTCTCTCTCTCTCTCTCTCTCTCTCTCTCTCTCTCTCTCTTTCTCTCTCTGTGTGTGTGACTACGAATGTGGAGTCCATTTCTTAGTTAAGTTGGTTGGCTGGAAATCCTCAGGGATCCTCCGTCTCCCTGCTCCCCCCGTCCCCCAGCTCCAGCATTACAGTTATCACCACACTCAGCTTTGCACACAGGTTCTGGGATCTAACTCCGGCCCTCTTGTTTGCAAGGCAAGCACTTTACAGACTGAACATTCTCCTCAGCTCACTGGTCTCTCTTAAACAACCTTTTGCTCACTCCCAAGCCGGTCACTTCTCTCCTGACTCTGCAGATGCCCTGCCGTGCCTGTGGTTTCCAACATCGTTTACATAACCAAGTTGATAAATATAATGCTTGGGTCAAAGATGGCAAAGAAGGGTTCTTCCCCTTTTGGTGGTTACAGCAGTACATTTACCAGTTACAAGTAAGCCCTGGAAAGAAGTAACAGAAGTCTCTGATTTCTGGGGGTCCTAATGTCTGTGGAGTAAAAACTCCTGTCTTGGTTGGCTCAAGTTCCGAGGATGACTTCACATAGTCAAGCTCTCGGAAGAGACCCACCGTCAGCTTTCAGAGGTCAGGACAAGTGGGCTCTAGTGCATTCTTTTCCCAACTCATCCACCTTTGACAAACATCTTTTTGCTCCTTGGGTTTCCCAGAATTGTCTTTTTCTCATGGTATATGATTTCCTTTCCTTGAATCTGTGCGGCAATCGGGTGCCTCGCTGATGTAGAAGCGAGCTGTGTCGGGTGTGGTGACTACAACAGAAACTTTCACTGTCGGGCTTCAAACGGTAGCCAGCAAACTGCGAAGAGCTTAGAGTTTCAGAGGCCAGCCAGTGTGGCGAGTGACTGTCACCGGCTTCCTGGCTTTGCCTGGGGCATAGGCTGTCTGGTTTTAGTAGAGAAGAGAAAGGCCTCCTTCTGGATATCAGCCCTAGCTCATCTTGCCTTGGACTTAATCTACAAAGCTCTCAGCAACCTGACTTTGCTAGTTTCCAAAGCAAATTACCATTGTAGAATACCTATGAAGTAATTATAGATAATGGTCCACGGTCTGGCAGCTTCGAGTTCAGCCTTTTGACTGAGAAATGAATTCCCTATCTGCAGCTACAAGACCTCATTATGTGCTGGACTGGCGAATTGATAATGAAAGACTTGAAACGTGTTTGATAGCAGAGAAACCCCTTTCTTAGCCTGCTGAGCCTCCAGAGCGGGGGTGGGGGTGGGTGTTGGAGATAGACATCCGAAGTTAATGCAAATTTCAAAGGAGATTACATTGGCTTCATGTCATCCCCCAGGAACTCTGGGAATGCAGAAACCAAAGAAACAAAGATGCAAACATGTAGTTGAGGTGGGAGGGATTTCAATTGATGGGGGACAAGAGAAAATGCCTTAAGGTAGCTGGGGAAGGTTAGTCTTGTTTTTCTACGAAAACATAAGCTCCTTTGGCCAATGATATAGAGAAAATGGATCTCACTCCACCAGTATATTGCTTGACAAGTGTATGTAGTTTATTGGAGGTGTGGGAGGCAACAGAACAGAGGACAGTCGCTTGCTTCTTTGTTCTTAGACCGGATCTGACCCAAACCTTTCTGCTAAGCTGTATTTTCTAGGTTCCCTAGCCATCTTGTCTCAATCTATGCTTAGCACATGGAGAATATGGCTGGAGATTAGAGTGTGGGCATTGAGAAGAGGCCAGGATATTCTCTATCCTTCTCTACTTCCTTGGATTGGTGGCCCAGGGGCCCACGGACCAGTTGTGGCATTTTGGACTCCTGCTGACAGTTTATGCCTGATTTTTCTTCCAGCTCTGTGCCCGGAGCAGCTTCCTGGTATAGCTCAAATCTGAACCATCCCATTGTTGCTATTTGACTCATCAACTCCCAGTACCTGGGAGAGTGCCTAGAGCTTAGTACATCAGCTAGTACTAGTTACTACGTTCCTCCCAATAAGCAGACAAGGCTGTAGGTTGATCAATTTAGAAAACAAATAGTTCTAAAGTTTACATGGTACTTATCTGAGCAGTCTGAACAAAGCCTCCTGCAGACACAGAAGATAGCCTTTGCTCACCTACAAACATAGGAGGTAGCCTTCCCTCACCTGCAGACACAGGTGGTAGCCTTCCCTCACCTGCAGACACAGGTGGTAGCCTTCCCTCACCTGCAGACACAGGTGGTAGCCTTCCCTCACCTGCAGACACAGGTGGTAGCCCTAGCTCTCCTAAGGAAAGGCTCCTATTGAACAAGCAGTTAGGTTGCATATCCAAGAATAAGCAGGAAATTCCAGGAAGTGAGGAGGAGGAAGTAGAAAGGGAGAGAGTAAGCCAGCTGTTAGTCAAAAACATGACCCGACGACAATGATGAGGAGGGTCAGGTTGCCAGAGGACACTGACTTGGACCAAGCCCAAACCCAGCAGGCTTCTCTGTGTTTTACTCACAGAGAAACAACGAACTGTCTTCTGATTCTGGACACTTTATTCCCGGTGTGGATGGCCACTCTTGTCAGAACACTTGAGGTAACTCCCCAGACAGACACAAAAATTTCTGGATCACCCTCATCTCCTACCTGACCTGTGGCATTTCCCTCATGGGCAACATTTAGGAAGTCCTGTTGAGGAAGAGGCCTGCTCAAGGGCCTTCTCTAGTCAGTATCAGCCTTCTGACCCCAGGGGAAATGCCCTTGTGACCCCTACTGGCAGTGCCGAGTAAGTACCACAGAGTTCTTCTGAATAGACATCAGCACTCACTACTGCTCTGACCGGATGGAAGCTTAAACAGGGAGCATCGGCTCGAGCCGAATAAACAGGCTGCAAAAGCAAAGACAAATAATCACCACATGTGTACCAATCACGCAACAACAAAGCACACAGGAAGGGAGAAGACAGCCATCAATATTTAACTAGAAGATTAATGTACCGAGGAGGCTCTGCCAAGAACATGAAGGTGACCAGAGAGGCAGAAAGGGCTCCTACCCTCAGCAAGCCTGTGGCAGAACAAGACAAGGAAGGAGGAATAGCGGAGCACCCAAAGCAGGGAGGAGTTTTTAGTTTGGGACTGGCAGGTCCGAAGCAGAGAGTGTAAGAGGCACTGGGCTAGCCAGTTGGGGGAGGTGTAGTCGGTGACCCTGAAGTTGGCTAGCTTGTCTCTGAATCCTGCCTCCCTCAGATGCTCTCCAGACCGGCTCAGGCTTCCTCCTTGCCTCTTGGTTTATAGTTTTCAAGTAGTAACAGTGATAATACCAGGGATCAAGTTATGTACACAGAGACTGGGAGTGGGGTTGCAGGGCAGGGGTCTTGCTGACATCACGAGGACCTGAAGTTCAACCTCCAGCACTCCCGAAATGAATGGACAAGTAGATAAAGGAAACCAATAAATGTGTCAGTATTTGAATCCCCCATTGGCTCCTGTGTTTGAACACGTGGTCAACAGACGCTGCTGCTGTTTGGGAGGCTGTTAGACCCTTTAAGAGGTGGAGTCTTGCTGGAGGAAGTGTGTCACTGGAGGTGGGCCTGGAGGTTTTATAGCCTTACCTCACTTCCTGTCTACTCTCTGCTTCCTGACTGTAGATGCAATGTGACCAGCTGCCTCACTCTCCTGGAGTCAGCCATGTCTTCCTGCCATTGTGGAACATATTCCCTCAAATGGTGAGCTAAATTAGGCCCTGCCTGTCTGAAATTGCTTCTTGTCTGGGACAACAACAAAGAAGTAATATAGCACACATGGGGAATGCCTAAAATAGTACCAGGCACAGGACACGTTCTTCAATATTAGTTACATTATCAACAGGACATTGCTACCAACCCTTACCAGGAGTTGGAACTGGATAAGTGTGGGAAATCACCAGTGGCTCTCAGCGGAGGGCTAACACCAGGGCTGCTTGGGGCTAAGTTTTCTGGGGAGAGATGTGCTCTAGGATGTTCCCAGACTTGGAAATAAGTTGCTCATGGACTTCAGAGGGTTGTGTTATAGAAACCGTATCTTACGCCACTTGACACTGAAAAGGCTTTTTAATGACTGCATTCTCCAGCACACACATTTTACCCCAAACAGTAAGTGAAACAATATCCATTCGTGTGGTTTCACAGGGGACAGGTGCTGCTTATTATGGGCTGGCATCCTGTGACATGGAGACGATACACCACTCTGGACAGGAGGCTTTCGAAAGATAGAGAACTTACCAGAAGCACTGTAAGAGAGCATCTGGCCCACTGTAGGTTCCCAAAACTCTGCCATGAGTGAATAAACACAAGCAAGATTTTACAGGCAGCGCAGCTGTGGACTAGCGCTCAGGAGGGAATGGTGTGGAGACATGATGGAGGAACTCTGGGAAGGCCCTTCCAGAGCACAGTCGGAAGTGTTGGTGGTAGCAGCACGTGACCACAAGAGTGGCAGCAGACAGCAGGCAGGGTGTGAAGGAGCACGTGAGCCCAGCGTGAGGACTTCCCGTGTGCGTGGGAGCTGGTGAGATGGTTACTACTAAAATAATTTCCCTTCCTGTCTTCCTCCCTCCCTCCACTTCCTTTTCCTTCCTTCCTTTCCTCCTCCTCCATTTCCCTTCTCTCTTTGGACGAGGTCTCAGGAAGCTTTAATTTGCTGTGTAGCAGAGGATGACCTTGAACTCCCAGTGCTCCAGGTGCCTGGTGCTCCTACCCCCGAAGTGACGGGATCATAGGCACAGGTCCCTATGCAGGGCCCAAATTTGTCTTCCCATTCAACCTTTGTAGTTCTGCTAAAAATTCAAGTGTATGACTAAAATACATTTTAATAGTAGAAGGTCATGGGGCAGTTTTATAACAACCGCAAATTGTATATGCAGCAGAATTAGATTTGTGCCCAGTTCTTTTGACTTTAAATATAGAATTTGTTTTAAGAAAAAAAATTATTGCACAAATTTCTGAGTGTTTTAGGCAATTGGCAGTTAGATTTCACAAGCAGTTCTTTTTACACTGACGGGTATCTGAGCCTAAGCAAGTGTAAGGAACTTGAATATGTTGCATTAACAAATGAACATTTGTATTTACTTCTGAGATTGCTAAGTCTCAAAGTCCTTGCCAGTACCTCCACCTTGTCATTCATACTTAGCACGCAGATCTGCAAGTCTCCGGGGACATAATTTGGATTTTGTGTAAGTGTGTGTTTGTGTGTACAGTTATGTATGTGTTCACCTCTGTGTACAAGAGTATTTGTATGCACATATGCTCATGCATGTGGAGCCCCGAAGGTAACCTCAGGTATACAGGAGGTTGTCTGCATTTTTTTAGAAGATTAATTTTAAGTGTGTGTGTGTGTGTGTGTGTGTGTGTGTGTGTGTGTATGTGTGTGTTGGTTTGAATGATAGCCCCCATAGACTCATAGGGAGTGGTATTATTGGAGGCATGGCTTTGTTGGAGTAGGTATGGCTTTGTTGGAGGAAGTGTGTCACTGGGGGTGGGCTTTGCGGTTTCAGATGCTCAAGCCAGGCCCAGTGCCTCCTTCTCTTCCTGCTGCCTGTCCATCAGGATGTAGAACTCTCAGCTACCTCTCCAGTGCCATGTCTGCTTGCATGTTGCCGTGCTTCCCACCATGATGATAATGGACTGAATCTCTAAACTGTAAGTCAGCTCCAATTAAATACTTCCCTTTATAAGAGTTGCCATGGTCATGGTGTCTCTCTACAGCAATAGAAACCTTAACTAAGACTCTGTGTGTGTGTGTGTCCATGTCTATGTGTGTATAAACACATGTGAATCCAGGTGCCCCCAGAGGCCAGAAGTGTTATATTATATTCCCTGGAACTGGAATTATAGGCAGTTATGAGACATGATATGGGTGCTAGGAATTGATCTTGAGTCCTCTAGAAGAGCAGTACAAGCTCTTAACTTCTGAGCTATTTCTCCAATTCTACCTTTTCTATTTTTTGAGACAAGCCCCTCACCCTCACCCCACCCTGTGTGTGTGTGTGTGTGTGTGTGTGTGTGTGTGTGTGTGTGTGTGTGAGAGAGAGAGAGAGAGAGAGAGAGAGAGAGAGAGAGATGAATGGCCAGTGAGCCTCAGAGTACCCACCTCTTACCTCTACCTCTCTGCCTCTCTTCCAGTGCTGGGGTTACACGCACGTACCATCAAGCCAGGCCTTGTTCTCGGGATGCTAGGAATAGAACTCAGATCTTCGTGCTTACAAGGCAAACACTTTATAACTGATCCATTTCCCTAGCCCTTATGCACCTCTTTATATGACACAAAACCTTGTTCTAATCAGCAATTAATGCGTATGTATGGGAGAAAAGAAGGAAAGGAGAGAGGGAAGGGAGGGGAGAGAGAAAGGTAGAACTGGGTAAATCTGCAGGTCTGCTGAGGCTAAGTACTTGTCTCCTCCAGTGTGGTCACCAGTGTGGTCACCACTGGCTCCTGAATATTGCTGTTCAGAACACGGGTAGAACACAGTCTCCGATGAACTATCCCAGTGCATTTTCCCTACATTTCTGCATTGGAAGACATTTTTTTTTTAATGTTAAAAATAGTCTGTGTTGGTTTTCAAGTTAGGCAAAGAGTTAATGCGACGTCTAGAAAAGAAGCTTATTTCTGATGCTTGAATGGGAGGCAGTAGATTTGGAGCTGAGATGTACACAGTGCAGCTCCCTCCTGAGAGTATGCTTACCGAGGTAGCGAGCTGATTGAAGTGGTTGAGAGTTACCATGTAAGAGTCCACGTTGTCTTACTTCATCAACTGTCATTCATATGCTAAGTGATATGAAATCACTTGGACTTCTTTCAAGCTATAGCCTTCAGTATAGACAATATGTCCCTGGGGCTGTAGCTTTTGCACTTTGGTCTGTCCAGCTTTCTGGATGGTTTGGAGACCTGGAACTCAGCAGTTGATAGGTGCTTCTGCTGGGCATGATGCCAGGCTCCAGAGCAAGGGCATAACCACGTGGTCGGGCACTCAGAGCCACTTACTGGTGATTCCGTGAGAATCCTTTGTATTTGCACTGTCGATCTGTGGCTCTGTATATGATAAGCACACACTTCATCTTCCAGCCTTGGGACAGGGGAATGGCTCCCAAGGCGAGCAGGCTCATTACATCTTGCTATGACTCTGTGCTGGAGTGGACTCTACGAATCACTGCTGTTGACTTCTGTGGGAACTCAGAGCATGATGAGGAAATGGGACTTATAATATGGTACCGGTATGAAAAAATGTGTCATGTGCAGGGACTTAGCACGAGTTATAAACTGGCATGACTTGGAAGGTGACTTCACCAGTGACAGGAGAAGGAACAAACAATGGCATTCTCAGGGTGACCTTTAAAGCCCCAAATCTGACAATGCAGGTGAGGCCGGGGAGTAAGATTGAGGAGTGCTGTCCTTCACCTTGGGGTAAGTCCTCAGGGTCGTTATCCACATGCTTTCATGTGCCCTGAGGGAGACAGGGTGCTGTGTTTCTGTACCATCCACAGTCAAATACAGAGCCCGCCCTATGGACACATACAGATTAAGCTGCTTCTGTTTCTAAATCTGAAGCTGTTGAGCTGTGAGGTTGATTTCATAAGGGGTTGCTGCCTTCCTGCTCTGGAATGCGAGTTAGTGCCTTTGCTTCTCGTGGTTGTGGACTGAATCTATTTTTCCCCAGTCCCATTCTTGTCTCAGCTCTCAACGCTGTATGTAGTTCTAGCCTGTTTCAGGCTTTGATACTAGTTTGAAAACTGCATTGACAGTAACTAGTCTGAAAAAAAAATCTCTCTTCTTCCTTCCTTCCTTCCTTCCTTCCTTCCTTCCTTCCTTCCTTCCTTCCTTCCTTCCTCTCTCTCTCTCTCTCTCTCTCTCTCTCTCTCTCTCTCTCTCTCTCTTTCTTTCTTTCTTTTTTTCCTTCTTTTTGTTTTCCAGACAGGGTTTCTTTGTGTAGCCTTGGCTGTTCTGAAACTCACTGTAAAGCCTCCTCCTTCTAATGGGGACTGTTTCAGAAGTGAGGGTAGTGACTTCCCCTCTGGGAATTCTTTCTTTTCTAGATATTTTCTCCAGGTGTCTGGATTTCCTTCCTCCGACACCCTCCTGACCTGCTCCCTCTCTGAGTACCTTACTGGTCCAATGTCCTGTTCCCTGGAAGCCACACTATACATCTGTGGCTGTGCATGGATGGTGCCACAGGATGGTGAGATGGACCATGCCTGCCAATGCTCCGATCAGCTAACGAGTTAACTTCCTGGTAATATGACCCCTTCCAAGGAAAAACAGAATCACAGAATTTAAACTTACAAAAAATGCCTTTATATGTTTTAAAAAGGAAACTCGGCTTACTTAGGTAGAAATAAATATTCATTGGAATTTTGTTTTTATAATTCCCCAACTTCTGTCCTCTGAGCTTAAGAAATCCTGGCCAATAGATGCCCCCCCCCCCAAGTTCCTGCCTTGGGGGCTGTTCAGAATGGGATCTGACCGATGGGATCTTCAGGTTCATCATTCTTTACCCTACAAGCCTCTCTCCTCTTCTCACTCACTATGAGATACTTAACATTGATTTTTCAGTGGATTTATGCTTTTATGGAGTTAACATCAGCTCCTGTCATCGAGCAAATGCTGGAGGCAAGGAATTACAAAACGGGTTGGCTGCTTAAAATGAGGGGAAAAGGGAAAATCGCGAGTGAAATAGGCAAAATGCTGGATCAATTGTCTTGGGACATTTGCTTTCCCATCAGCCAGAGAGCAGTTTCTTTCTTGTTTTACTGTAAATGTCTTAAAGTACAGGAAAATAAACTGAAAAGACTCATCAATATCCCTCCTATTATAGTGAGTGGTAAAGGTGTAATACAGGTTGATTAGTGGATGGAGAGATGGCTAATTTATTTTTATATAATCAGGATTTGAGATGCGATTTTAATGAAAACTATTAAGTTTAATTTCCCTGAAAGATAATAAGGAAAAAAAAAACTGAAGGAAAACAAAGGAAACAGTGAACCTTCAAAAGTGATTTTTCTCATGGTTTCTATTAGCATGTGCTAATTGTACATAATCATTGGTTTCATTGTGACATTTTATGTACATATATCATGTATCTTTTTCTTTTTTCTTTTTTCTTTTTTTTTTTGTTGATTTTTGTTTTTCGAGACAGGGTTTCTCTGTGTA
>CABHPP010125894.1:17036-27423 GCA_902168425.1 Peromyscus attwateri | reverse complement strand
GCGTGCGCCACCAACGCCCAGTTGTTTTTTGTTTTTTGTTTTTCGAGACAGGGTTTCTCTGTGTGGTTTTGGTGCCTGTCCTGGATCTCACTCTGTAGCCCAGGCTGGCCTCAAACTCACAAAGATCCGCCTGCCTCTGCCTCCCGAGTGCTGGGATTAAAGGTGTGCCCACCACTGCCCGGCCTATAACATGTATCTTTTTTTTTTTTTTAAATTTTTTTTTTAAGGTTTATTTATTTATTATGTATACAGTATTCTGCCTGCATGTGTCCCTGCAGGCCAGAAGAGGGCACCAGATCTCATCATAGATGGTTGTGAGCCACCATGTGGTTGCTGGGAATTGAACTCAGGACCTCTGAAAGAGCAGTCGGCGCTCTTCACCACTGAGCCATCTCTCCAGCCCCCAACATGTATCTTAATTGTAATTTCTACCCATTACCTTGTCTCCCCTGCCCCCTTTGGATTTCTTCCCTCTTCCCAACTGTCCCCCTCCTATTTTCATGTCTTTAGTTTTAATTTTTTTACTGACCCAATGGGTTTCACTAGGGTTCCTTACAAGAGTGTGGGTGAAAAGTTATTTACAGGAATAAGAAAAACCCACTAGTGTCTATACCACTAAAGAAAATATCTCTCCCTCCTCCAGCAACTATTAACTGCCTATAGATTGTCTTTAGCTATTAACTGCCTATAGATCGTCTAATGGGGAGGGGGCTTGGGAGCCCCTCTCTCCTCCATGACAGAACTTTAAATTTCTTTCTTGCAGGTAACCCTAGCTACCTAGAGGTCGAGAGTTCAATGGCATAGCAGGAGGTTTCCCCCAGGCCCAGGACCTGTCTCGTCTCAGGTTCTGGCCACCTTAGCCAAGAGAACTAAATTTCCACTCGCAAGTGGAATCAGTTGGAGCTAGCTCGCTTCGGGGTTAGGGATGGGGGCGTGTGCCATCTCTTCTGATTAACTTTGGTTTGAAATCTGCTTTGGCTGGCATTAAAAGAGCTGTACTCGCTTATTTCTTGTTTCTATTTTCTTGAAATACCGTTTTCCAAATTTTACACTGAGATGATATCTATCTTTGATGGTAAGGTATTTTTCTTGGATGCCACACAAGGATGGGTCCTGTTTTCTAATCCAGTCCATTAGTTTTCATTTTTTTTAAATTAGGGGATCCAGATCATTAATACTGAGAATTATTAAGGAACAGTGTTTATTGATCCTGTTATTTTTTGTTAGGTTATGCCCTGCCCCCGATTTGACTTACTGTTCTGAGAGTTTTTTTTTTTTATCTCTTGTGTCTTCTTGGGAGGAGTTAATCTCTTCAGATAGATTTTTTTCTTCCAGTGTCTTCCGTAGAGCTGGACTGGTAGGTAGAAATTGTTTAAATTTGTCTTTATTGTGAAAGGTTTTTCTTTCTCTACGGATTATGCTCCATGTTTTTGCTGGGTACAGCAGTCAGTCTGGAAGGGCAGCTGTGGTTTCTTAGAGTCTGTAGAACACCATTCCAGGCCTTCTTCCTTTCATTGTTTCAACTGAAAAGTCAGGTGGGCCTGCTGTGGTAGGTGGCTTGATCTTTTTCCCTTGCAGTTTTAATACCCATTTTTTTTTGTTCTGTACATTTATTGTTTTGGCTATTATGTGTCATGGAGAGAATTTCTTTTCTAGTACTATTTGGTGTTCTGTATGTCTCTTGTACCTGATAGGCACCTCCTTCTTTAGGTTGGGGGAAATTTTCTTCTATGATACTGTTGAAAATATTTTCCATGTCTTTGACCTGGGTTTTTTCTCCTTCCTCTATACTTACTATTCATAGGTTTGGTCTTTTCATAATTTCCCAGATTTCCTGCATGTTCTGTGCCTGGATCTTTTTAGATTTAACATTATTTTTATTTATTATTATTATTATTATTATTATTATTATTATTATTATCTGTTTCTTCTATATTGTACTCAGATTTGAAATTTCTTCTTTCATATTATCTTTTGTTGATGCTTTTTTCTTTGGGGGTTTTTTTTTTTTTTTTTTTTTTTTTTTTTTTTTAAAGATTTATTTATTTATTTAGTATACAGCATATATGACTGCAGGCCAGAAGAGGGCACCAGATCTAATTACAGATGGCTGTGAGCCACCATGTGGTTGCTGGGAATTGAACTCAGGACCTCTGGAAGAACAGTCAGTGCTCTTAACCTCTGAGCCATCTCTCCAGCCCTTTTTTTTTTTTTTTTACCTCTGAGGTTTTTATTTGACATCTTACAGTTTTTATTTCTAGTTTTATTTTATTTTATTTTTTTGGTTTTTCGAGACAGGGTTTCTCTGTGTAGCTTTGCTCCTTTCCTGGGACTCACTTGGTAGCCCAGGCTGGCCTCGAACTCACAGAGATCCGCCTGGCTCTGCCTCCCAAGTGCTGGGATTAAAGGCGTGCGCCACCAACGCCCGGCTCTAGTTTTATTTTTATTTCGGTTTTCTTCAGTGATTCTGTTTCTACTTTCATATCTTGAAATGTTTTTGTTATTTCATTCAACTGTTTGTTTCCTTAAAGGATTTGTTCATAGCCTCTTTAAAGTCCATGAACATGCTCATAATTGCTATTTTGACATCCTTGTCTTGTGCTTCATCTAGATTGCAACCCTCACAGCTTATTGCAATAGGGCCACCGGTTTCTGGAGGAGGCATAGTGTCTTGGCTGTTCATGTTTGTGTGTTTGTAATGGAATCTGGGTATCTAGAGTTATGATATTTGATGTGTTTCTTGGATTAGATATCTGCTCTTCTCTTTGTTGGGTAAGCGTTCCCATTCTTTGGAGCTGTTGCCCACTCTGGTTCCTAGGCAAGCATGATGTCTGTGGGGTCCCTGATGCTTGCAGTCCGTGTGTGACACAAAGGAATGGAGATTAGCTGGGAGGGAAGGCTGAGAGGGCCAGTGAGTAAGAGTTAGGAGGAACTGGGGTTCACACCAAGAATCAGAGTCCCCAGGGAATGGGGGTGGGGTGTGAGGAGGGGCTCCTATAGGCAGGCTGCTACAGGACTAAGAGTAATTTGGCAAAGACAAGAATGGGGACAGGAAGGACAGTAGTCTTACCTGAGTTCCAGTCCAGTGTGGCTGCCGGGGTGCCCTGATAGTAACTGTTTCTGTGGATCGAGGTAGGAAGCACTCTGCAAGGAGGTTGGGTGTGGATGTGGATTCCCTAGAGTTGACTTTAGGATGGAAGCAGCATTCACTGAGGAGAGTTCTGAAGTGTGGCTGTGAGACTCTGGAAGCTCCATGGGGTAAATGCAGGCTGACATAAAGGATGTCAGCTTTAGAGATGGGCTAGAAGGGAAGGCTAATAAAAGGGTGGGGGTGAGAAATAGCTAGAAGAACCCTTGGGCCCACACCAAGATGTGGAGTTCCCAGAGAATGGGGGCAGGCTGGGAGAAAGCGATCCTGTGGGCAGCCTGCAGGGGGAGCTAAGAGTAAGTCCAGAGAGACAGGGATGGAAGAACTCGGGGTCTGCATCAAGAACCTAATCTATTTTTTTTTTTTAAGACATGGCCTTATGTATCTCATGCTGGCCTTGAACTTGCATGTAGCTGAAGATGACTTTGAACGCTTGATCTTCCTGCACCCACTTCCCAAGTGCTGGGATCATAGGCATCCATCACCTCACCCAGTATATGCAATTTTGGGGATCATACCCAGTACTCTTTCAACAGAGCTATGGCCCAGTCCTCTTTTCCTTTTTAGCCTGCAGTTATAATTATCTCATACCATTCCCCTTTTATCAACAATTCTATTTTCAGCACTATTTTGCTTGCTCTTAAGTTATTTGTTAAGCCTGTAATAACGCTAGTCTGTTCCTCAAATTTATCTCAAGTCTGCAAGCCTATTTTTGTCATATCCTGTTATTTTGTTGTCTAATTTTAAGTTTTTGTTTATCATGTGTGTCTTGATTTATGTGTTCTTTTAAAAAAGATTTATTAATTATTTTTTATGTATGAGACTTCTTCCAGCACGTATGCATGTGCACCATGTACATGCCTGGTGTTGGGGGAGTTCAGAAAAGGGAACTGGATCTCTGGGACTGGAGCTACGGTGGTTGTGAGTCCACCAGGGTCCTCTGGAAGGGCAGTTTCTTAGTGTCTATTTCTGTGATGATACACCATGACCAAGGCAACTCTTATAAAATAAAGTATTTAGTTGGGGCTTAGTCCATTATCATCATAAGGTTTAGTTCATTATCATCATGGTGGGGGAGCATGGCAGTGCACAGGCAGACATGGTGCTGGAGAAGTAGCTGAGAGTTACATCCTGATCTGTAGGCAGAGAGAGACACTGGACCTGGTGTGGAAAGCTCATGACAGGGGGCTTTGAAACCTCAAAGCCCACCCCCAGTGACACACTTCCTCCCACAAGGCCACACCTCCTGCTCCTCTGCTCCTTTTCAAACAGTGCCACTCCGAGATGACTAGGCATTCAAATATATGAGCCCATGGGGCCATTCCTACGCAAACCACCACAAGCAGCAAGTACTCTTAACCACAGAGCCAGCTCTCCAGTCCTATGCCTCCTCCTTCTTCTTCTTCTTTTTTTTTTTTTTGGTTTTTCGAGACAGGGTTTCTCTGTGTAGCTTTGCGCCTTTCCTGGAACTCACTTGGTAGCCCAGGCTGGCCTCGAACTCACAGAGATCCGCTTGGCTCTGCCTCCCGAGTGCTGGGATTAAAGGCGTGCGCCACCACCGCCCGGCGCCTCCTTCTTCTTGACTGTGCTGTTTTCTTACATTTCTGTGTTTGCTGATGCCTCCTGCCTGAATGGACAGGGACTTGTTGGCCACTCCCTTCTCCCTCATCTCACTTGGAGTGTGAGGAATCGAGAAAGGCAGTGGGTGCAGCATCTTCAATGATGGGAAGCCTTTGTTAGACTGCCTGGGCTAACTCTCTCTTCTAAGATTTCATACAATGCCTTTCACTTGGTAGCCGCCATTCAGGTATCAGATGTGATTTTGAGTCGGGCCCAGAGACAGAATAGCAGTGATTTAGATGACACAAAAGTTGACCTTTTTCCTGGCTAATTATTTGAACATGAGCAGTACGGTTTGGGGGCTCCATTCCAGTGGCAGCTCCAACCTGCTGGCTGCTCTGCAGTGTTGGGGTTCCTGTATTCCTGTCTAAGGATACCAGCTTTCTCAGCACTGTACTATGCTCAGCTCTGACTGCGTAGCCACACCCGTCAGAACAAATGGGAAAGTGGGGACAGCATGACAGAGGACAATTTTAGAGGTCGGTTTTCAGGCACCGTCTACTGTTTTTTGTTTTTTTTTTTTTTTGAGACAGTCTCTCAAAAATGATTGTGATCTCCATGACCCTAAGTTTTAACTATTAACTTGTCATATGTCTAGAACATAGTGATACAGTCACCTTCTGAAGTGGTGTGTGTGTGTGTGTGTGTGTGTGTGTGTGTGTGTGTGTGTGTACATGCGTGTTGAGACATGTATTCAGTATTCTGGGTAGTCACATTTGCAGGTGGCATTTGGGAATTCCACTATTCTAGATATAAATGGGAAAGCGTGACCTCACCAAGGTTTCCTGTCTAATGGTGCGATGTAGCTCATTTCTGGGGTAGGAGAAATTGAGCTTACATTGGCTCCTGAAACGGAGAGAGTCCCATGGCACCCTCCTCCTTCCATCCCAACGGTTGTCTCAGTGGCTTCCTACCTCTCCACATGAAGAACAAAGCTCTCCTTTTGGTGTGTGTAACTGTGGGTATGATGTGGTCAGGGAGGGTCCACCCCCTACCGTGTGTGTGTGTGTGTGTGTGTGTGTGTGTGTGTGTGTGTGTGTGTGGTGTCCCTTCCCTCACACACATTCATGCGTATATGCATGTGGAGTCCAGAGACCAGCGAAGCTGTTGTTCTGTACACAGCATCTACTTTGGGTTTTTGAGACACAGTCTCTCATTGGCCTAGAACTTGCAGATGAGGCTAGTTGGCCCTCAAGTACAGGGACCTTTTTAGAGGTCGGTTTTCAGGCACCGTCTGTTTTTTTTTTTTTTTTTTTTTTTTTTGAGACAGTCTCTCAAAAACGATTGTTTCTACCTTCCCAATGCAGGAATTACAAGTACACACAACCACACACAGCTTTTCCCCATATGTTCCAGGACTTGAACTCAGGTCCTCAGTCTTGCACAGCAAGCTCTTTACTAACTGGGCTCTTTTAAAGTTTCAGAGGGCTTGTTCCGGAAGAGGATGTGGGGACCCTGATTTCACCGGCTAGCTTGTGGTGGACAGAGCTCTACTTCCACATGCTCCTGCTATGATGTCCTATGCTTCCTCAGGTCACAGCAATGGGGCAAAGTTACTGTGGTTAGAAACCTCTGAAGCCCTGGGTCACATCAGAACTCTCCTTCTTTTAAGATGATCATATCAGGTATTTATTAGTGAAGCAATCTGGCGAACAGATATCTTGAAGATGAGACCAAAGTATAAGATGGAATTCATTTGTGTTTTATACACACATTATAGACATAGTATGACAGTAACGTCATATAATGTCTGCATACTGCTTGGTGTGCCCCGTCACAGGATGACAGCTGTGTAATTTTCTAACTTATGTCTCATATTGACACTCAAATAGTTTCAGACTTCACAGCTGCATCAGTCAGCTTTCTGTTGCTCTAGCAATATACCTGAGACAATCGACTTATAAGGACTAAATGCTGGTTTTGACTCATGGTATCAAGCTTACGGTCTTTGGTGCCATTACTATGAGTCTGTAGCTAGGCAGAGCATCAGGGCAGGGGGCATATGGCGGAACTGAGCTGATCCCCTTGTAGTGACCAGGAATAAGAAGGAAAGGGACCAAGGGGCAAAATGTAGCCTTCAAGGACACAGCCTCAGGGACATGTCTTCTAACTACTTCCCACTAACCCATTGGGCTCTAAATCCAAAAACAGATATATCCATTCATGGGATCATCGCCTTCCTGATTCAGCTACATCTCAAACCCCCCACCTCTGAGCTGATGTAAGGGGATCAAGCCTTCCCAAAGATTTTGAGACAGGGCTCTCTCATTTACTCCAGGTTGGGTTTGAGCTCACCATGTAGCTGAGGTGACCTTGAACTTCTGATCCTCCAGTTTCTACATCTTGAGTGCTGGGATTACAGGGGTGTCTCGTAACATCTTTATTTTTCACTTCTCAGCATTGAATTGGGGGCTTCATGGGTGCTCGAGAAACAATGTGTCAACTAAACTACAGCCCCAGCTCAGTTTAAATATAGATAAATATTTAAATATAGATAAAATTGAGAATTGGATAAAGGAAAGTTATATTTAAGACCCTAAAATTAAGCTCCTTTTAGCCGGAGAGTTTGAGTTATGTTATGGCAGAATTCCAAGAGATCTGAGGAGAGTGACCAAGTCCCCTTCAAATAAATCATGCCTGTGTCATTAAGACAGAATTTAGTCAACAATGAGAAGCTTCCAGGGTTGGTAGAACCGGAGCCCTGAGGCCTCGCAGGGGATGGGTGGTTTCCCAGCAGGATCACATCACGACTAGCAGCCCTTCACCTCACACTTCTGATGTGGTGATGAGACCTCAACAAAAGGAGTGTCGTTGGCTCTGGTCCAAATGAGGAGCTGAGATGCCAAGGCACTGGAAGGGGCCTAAGGAACCCGCTGTCTGTTCTGGCGATTCTTTTTTTTGTTCAAGCTGCCAGAAGGCAGTGTGTGTTTGTTTGAAGGAAATGAGGTACTGGCTGCTTTACCCATCCTTCCCAGTACCATTTCATTACCATGTGGAGATGAGACCTTATTTTTGGTTTTTGAAAGACGGTCTCCTATATCCCAGGTTGACCTTGAGCTTGCTAGTAGCCAAGGATGACCTTGAAGTCCTGATCCTCTTACCTCCACCTCCCCCTTACTGGGATTATAAGTGTGCACCACCAGTCCTGGCTAGACACCCTCTTTCTATGGGAAAAACAAAAACCAATTTTGGGGCACCCCTATTTGACCATAAAACTCTATGACCTGATGTAACCTTATCTACTTGTAAGAAAGACCTTACTCCACGAAATTAGAAATCATGACGGAAACATTAAGAGACCGTCTAATTTTACCATTTAGGGCTTTAACATCTTTAGAACTCAGTTGCTGCGTATGAGCTAAAAGCTACCTGGAGTGGAGGAACTGACTCCTCCAAACTCGGTGTCCTTGTCTCACTGGATGAGCTCTGAAGAGTGCCTGGATTTGTTACACTTCTGTATTGCTTCAAAATCTTTAAGCCAGCAGCATACATACTCTTTCCCTTGAAATAACCACATTTAGGCTCCTCACAGGTTATGGTGGCAAAATGGCCGCAGAGCTCAGATTTTATTTGCTTGTTTATGTATTCATTTAGGCAGGGTCTCATGTAGCCCAGCCTGGCCTTGACCTCAATGTATAGCTGAGGACTGATCTGGACTCCCCTCTCAAGCGCTGGGATTACAGCTGTGAGGTACCATGCTCAGCTCTGAGTGAGGTTTTGAACGTACTGATTTTCTTGGCTGCTTTGTGCTCAGTTCGGAGTGTTTACAAACCCTGCGGGGATGCCATCCCTTGTTTTTGAAGGTTTAGAAGTGACCAGAAGTTGAAATGCCAAGACAGATGTCTCAATGGGGTGACGGAGTAACATGGGTGGACGCAGGTCACCAAACATCTTGTGAACACCCTGACTGGATCATTACACAATGTAATGTGTATTCAAATATCACATCATGTGTCCAAAATGTGCCTAATTATCATCTGCCACTAAACATAAAATCTAAGTGGCAGCTCTCATCTCCCACACAGGCTGTTAGTAGCAGGGCCATTTGTGAAGGCCCTGGCAGACAGTGCCCTGAGAGGAAGCGATAGGAGTCATGGAGGGAAATAAGACCAAATGCATCTGCATGTGCCCTGTGACCTCTCTGAACCTTGGGGTTCTCATTTGTAAGAGGAAATAAGGAGACCGTTAAAACTTGATATTATAATGTTGCTATAGAAACGGACACTGCTAGGGCTGGGGCTTGGACCACTGGGAAGGTAGAGGAAGATTAGAAGTTCATTGTCATCCTTGGTTACATAGCCAGTTCAGAGCCAGTCAGGGATCTGTGAGACCTTGCCTTAAAAAATAAAAACGCCTAGTGTTCTCAATAAAAAGGAGCCTGTGTCCCGGGAGGTTCCTTCATTCCTTCCGTGCAGGAGCAGGTCCTCTCTTGGGGCGGTTGGTTCCATGTTCTCATATGTGTTCCTGGGTGGGGAGAAAGCCTCCTGGGCACACATGCCTCCCGATGCCAAGTTTGACTCCTTTTGAGGGCACTTCCATTCAGGTTTCTCAGTCGCTGGGTTGCTTGAGATTCCTTAGGACATACAGTTTAGGAGAAACGAAAGCTAATTCTTGGCAGACCTGCTTTTTAAGCAACCACAAAGCTGAAGCACAGAATGGAAACATCAGACCACGTCTTTGACTTGCACAGAGAGTGTGTTCAGCCCCAGCGGCAGGCAAGTTATCGGGACACACAGGAAACAGGACAGTAAATCCTTTCCATGTTTAGATGAAATGTTTCAGTCCTCATGGCATTTGAATCCACAGATTTGGGAAGTATCAGACCATGATTTATCAGATTAAACAAAAAGAAATGCTTAGCTAAACTATCAACCAGGGAGAAGAAAGAAGTGAGAAGCTGCCACGTTGAAAGCCTCGGAGGACATAGAGACAGTAAGCCCATGGTCCTTGCATGGCTCTGACACTATGTCTAGGGGGCTGGGGCTTTGCCTCAGTTGGCAGAGTGCTTGCCTAGCATGCATGGAGTCCTGTGTTCCATCTTTAGCACTGTATAAATT
Organism: Peromyscus attwateri; assembly: GCA_902168425.1. Taxonomy (NCBI): domain Eukaryota; kingdom Metazoa; phylum Chordata; class Mammalia; order Rodentia; family Cricetidae; genus Peromyscus; species Peromyscus attwateri. The sequence goes on along the minus strand of CABHPP010125894.1, from coordinate 17,598 downwards.
TGGCCTCATCACCCCAGAGGTAGAGGCAGGAGGATCAGAAGTTCAAGGCTACATAGTGAGTGTGAGGCTAGCCTGGACTACATGAGCTCCTACCTCACAAACAAAACAGAACAAAAAAAGCCCAAACGACCAAACAAAAAAAGTAAAATAAAGAAAAATGCATTCTGATAAACAGTTTGCTTGCACGCATCGTGTTTTCTAGAACTGTCCCTGGATGTCAGTAGAATTTAGCCTTAGTAAAATGAGTATGGTTTTATCTCCTTCCTAGGCAAAGACCTGAAAACACACACAGTAGGAAGCTTTCTGTATTCTTGGATAAGTCTTAGGAGATGGTTTCAGGATCCAGGAAAGCAGGAAGTGGAGAAACTTGACTCTCTGCCCAGAGCAGCAGCAGCAGCAGCAGCAGCAGCAGCAGCAGCAGCAGCAGCAGCAGCAGCGGTGAGACTCGCTGTTCCAGCGCTCTCTGGACTGAGGTTTTCTACTACTAGAGGTAGGCAGAGAGGTAACCCCTTTTCCTGCAGAGTGGGGGTTGGGTTCTGCCAGCTCTGTTGTCTCTGTTGTG